>JAFIRS010001821.1:0-289136 GCA_018342105.1 Gonioctena quinquepunctata | reverse complement strand
TTAATAAACTAACCTGCAGGCACATACTTGCCGTACCTAAAAGTACACAGAAGTATTAGCATTACTTTATGATATTCAAAATATCATAACTTGACATGTATAACCTCCAAATGCGGTGAACTATCGTATGAATACAAATATTTTTTATCATTTACTTACCTTTTTCTCTGACAGAAAAATACGTCGATTCATCTGGAACTAGTAGTGAGCACAAAATTGTTACATCGTGGTAGATTATTTAGAAATTGTTAAAAAAATTAAATTGTTACATAGTGAGTATTGGAAATAAAACAGGAAAACTTCAGCAATCGAGTCACTAGAGGGCATAGGTCATCATCATGTTCCACACAAGCTGCTAGTCTTCTAGTAAATGACCCCCGAACTTTATCAGTTGTACAGTAGGCTTCCGTGATCCTGTTTTTCATATCATCTGCAGATTTTGGACGAAAACCCTTCTTTCCACGTACCCCCTAAGGAAGAAATCTATAGGAGTAACGTCTAGAGATCGAGCGGGCCAAGGAATAGTACCTCCAACGATTACGATAGGATTGGTCCAAAAAAAACGCACTATTCTATGCAGCAGCATCGTGTCCACTTCTTCTAACATACTGGGGAAGATGTTCGTGAAAAAAATGTAAAGCTTTTAGCACATTGTGGAAAATTTAGGGTCCAATAATGTGATTTGCAATAATTCCCCTCCAAACATTAATCGACCATCGCTTTTGGTGACCAATAGTCCTTGACCAGTGGGGATATTATGTTTCTTAACCGTTGCTTCATCGGAAAACGAATTTTGTTCAAAGTATTATAATTATCGTCAGTCATGACCTTTATTTGAATGAAAAACGCAACTCTATTTGCAAAATCATTACCATACAATTCTTGGCGTAGATTCAGATGATAAAAGTGGAACTTATGTTTCAATATGATGCTGTTCAACCTACTCTGTTTCAACAAAATTAAATTGTAATAGAAACAGAAGTACATCACAAAGGAAACAATTCTAGTAATCTTTACAAGAACAGGAGAGGATGATCAACAGGAAACAATGTAAAACATTTGAGGAAATGCTCCAATTGGTCACCATCATGTTCCACACAAGCTGCTAGTCTTCTGGTAAATGAGCACTGAACTCTAGCAGAACTGAAGACTCTCGTGATCCTGTTTTTCATATCATCTGCAGTTATTGGACAATATCTGAAAACCCTTTCCTTCACGTGCCCTCAAATAAAGATATATTCAAGAGTAAGGTCTGGAGATCGCGCGGGTCAAGGAATAGTACCTCCTCTACCTATCCAACGATTAGGGTAGGATTGATCTAAAAATTATTTCACCATCCTATGATTATGCATTGCAGCACCATCGTGTTACAACCACATGGTGTTCAAATCCACTTCTTTTAACATTCTGGGAAGATGTTCACGAAGAAAATTTAAATACCTTTCACACATTTGTGCATCATTGCCATCACCATCACCAAGGTATGAATAAATGTTTCATGAATGTTCTCAAACTTCCAGGGAAAAAAACGCGTTGAAAAAATAATAATTCGAATATGATTCATGGCTGCAAAATTATCAAGATTTTTCATGTAGCTTGGAATTGGTTGGATGGTCAAAATAAATAAAACCACTATAGATCTGTTGAGGATGTTTCGACTTTTATAAGGTTATCCTCAGGGCACTACAAAGGGGATTGGGATTATTACTACTCAAGATGAATAATAAGATATCAACAGTGGATTGTAAGATAAATGGTAAAAAGTGCAAATAAGTTAGTAAATTACGTACATTGTAAATAGCTCAAATTAACGTGGATAAAATTATAAAATTAAAACTATTAAGAACAATATAAACAGAAGAAAATATAGACGACAACAGGATAAGACCAGTAAGTTCCTTGTCGTAATAAAATATGTTAAAAGGGACATTTACATATATATTGGATTCCTCTTGTTTATGTATATGAAAAATTAATGTGTTTCGGTGAATGAAGGCATCCAGTGTATATTGAAAGAGGCTGATTTTTATTCGTGATTTCTTTCGACTATTCACTGATAAGATATGTGTATCATTGGCGTGCATGATTTGTCATTGTTGATTTGCTTTTAATTTGCTTATTAGATACTTATAGACAATAAGCAACCAGTAAGGTCACAAAGCACCATACAGAAGTTTTTTCACATTTCAAAACAATGAAAAGGTATTATATCAACCCCCAACAATAAGGCTAATACTAATCCAATCATTACTCATTCTCAATTGAATGATGAATCTATATCTCTGAACCTTATTTCCGGAATATCTGATAACCACGTTGTTTTTTTCGTTCATGATTATTGATTTAGTAAACAATATAGACACTGGATATTGTTTCCATATTCGAAATCTAATAAAGGAGGCAATAATTTCCGAGAGTAATCAAATGCGAAACGGTTATACAGGGTATACGACGACAGAATTGCATTTGTCACTTTTGAGCAATTTTCAAGTGTAGTGTTTCTGCCCAAAATGTCGTTTTGACGGACCGATACTACAATAAGCAAACATAATCTCAAGAAAGTTCCTGAACATGTATCAACGGTTTGACAGTGTATCATTACCATAAAACGTGAAAAAATAAAATGATTTTTTCTTTGCATGACATCCTGTCTAACAGTAGACAGTTAGAAAAGAGTTGTTAATTTCAATATCTGGTTTTGTTAAAAAATGTTGCTGAAATCAACAACAGTTAATCAGGAATCCACTATTCGAATTACTACGGTTGTAGTTGAATTCGTCCATTGTCAATTTTCACCCAATTTTTGTCAGTATTCTACCTCATTGTTATCGAAATCTTCAAATATAAAATTACTGATGTAACAGCTTCATTTTTCATATATTTCTGTGATTAGATACAGAATAGCAAATGCTCTTGATATTGATGTGAATTTATTAGTAACTTCAAATATTGTGGTGTTATATATTATTAGAGAATAAGCATTTTTAATATAATGATGAATTGATGTACACCGAGTTGAATAACCCCAACAAATTGACCTGAGTATTAATTATTGTAACTTGTAAGCAATATGAACATTCATGATTATACATCAAAACCGAACGCATGTGTTTTATTCAGAAAAACTTATTTAAGTAATACCAAGTTTATCACAATATGCAAAGTTATGAACAGTGAGTGAAATCGGCAATTTGGTTTGTTAAACAACTAATATATGTCAAAATGCAAAGGGCTGGATTACCAAAATTTTTAGTGAAACATATTCTAGTACTTGTACTACTGTCCGATAAATTTGTCGAATTCATCCTATTTCTTTTTGAAAAGCGAATTGATCATCTTCGGAAATTCTCGTGCATAAGTTGGCGCGAAAAATCAGTCTGTCTCGGTCTTCTGTGCGCTGTGCAATGTTACGGCAGGTGATTTTGGGAATGTTTGAGTGTTTGAGATAGAAAAATGAAAGTAAGTATTTTTTTGTTTGTACTAAGTGGGTAATTGGAAACAAAACAAACGAAAGAGGAAGAAAAATGAGAAATATTTTCTGAGGCAACACTGAAATGTTTCAAATTCGAACAAAATGTTGAATATTTTGACGAACATATGCATATGTTGATTTTTTTTAATAGGGCGGTCATGAAATCAGATGTGGAATCATCTGCGACTCAAAGATAAACTTTAGTCACTATCTTCCATCGTTCAAGATGGTATTCATGTTGAAAATGGAAACACTCTCAATTGATGTTTCCCTTTTCAACATGTACTTTTTTGCACCTTCAGATAGATGGCAAATATTCCTGGAAAAATAAACAAATATAAATATTATATTACGTAATAAATGATCCACTATAGATAAACTACTATGAAAAGTGTGATATTGTAGGTTGAATTGCGTTTATCTTTTTCAGGAAGCATTTCAGCAAGTTCTGCAACTTTTTCCGCATTCAACTGTTTTTCAACCGACGAAATCAAAAAGGAGGAGGTTCTCTAGTAGACGCGTATATTATATTTTTTATGTATGACCACGCATAACTTTTTACTAAGCAGTTCGATTCCGATGATTTTTTTTTCATTGGACAGAGTGTACTTCGAAGTTGGTCCCATTTGCCTTTGAACAAAAAAATCCATTCCTAAGGGTAGCAAAATGAAGGATATTGATCATTCACCCTCTGAATTTTGGCCCGTTAACCGATTCTATCAGGCATAACTTTGTAGTGGGTTTTCCGATTTGGATGATTCTTTTTTTATTAGATGGATATACCTCATTGTTGATCATATTCCAATTTGGAATGAAATGATCCAATCCTATGGGTAGAAAATAGGGGGATGATTGATTTTTCACTTGTGAACATTGGCACACATATGTAATTGACATTGACAGATCCTCCTACATCCGTCAAAATAATTACATTCTATGAAAGGATGGAATTATATACAAAGTGATGAAATGAACTAACCGGAACTTTCAAAAATAATTTATATTATATAACAATAAATAGTTGAAGTAGAAAATCATATTATTTAACAGTTAATAGTTGAAGTAAGCTAGGTAAGTGAGTATTTTGGAAGAATTCAGAAATTAAGTGGGTAGTAATTAGTAGATTTCAGCCACAAAAAAATGAAAAATAATAACTTTTCAACAAAAAATTAAAGCGACGAAAAAATCAACCGAAAAGCAAAGAATAAAATAAACCTTTTTAGTCTTAATGATAATTGAGCTCCTAAACTAATGTGAGTAACTAATTTTGAGTCGGCGCCAAACAAACTAGCAATTGAATTAGGTAAAGCGTAAAATGATGGCAGCGAGGTGCACGGCTGGCATTTTGATTACTTCTTCAAAGTAATAAAATGATCTTCGATAATTGTTTGTTTGGCGTCGACTCAAAATTAGTTACTCACATTAGTTTAGGATCTCAATTATCATTAAGACTAAATAGGTTTATTTTATTTTTTGCTTTTCAGTTGATTTTTTCGTCGGTTTAATTTTTTGTTAAAAAGTTTTTATGAGTTCCCTGATTTCTTGAGAAGCTATAATATTATATTAATAGCCAGTATTTATTCCATAATATATAAAGTATTTCTTTTTTATAGCCTGGAATGGATACATTAAAATATTCTGTCATATATATTTTTCATTTATTGAACCAACAAATATTAGATATTTTTACAAAGAAAAATGTAAAGGGCAATTTTTATCCAGGTATATCCAAACAAATTTGAGGCCATATTAAAAAATTATAATAATGACAAGAAATAAGAAACAAATTTTTGTTGTATGAAAAACTAGAAGAGAAGATTCAACAAAATCTTATTTCAACTACAATATACATGCATGGACAATCTGATTTGAGACAATGAGATTTCAACAAAGGTTTAGAAATTACTTTTTGTCAGTTTATAAGTGATGGAAACTAGTAACTGAATCGACAATATTACAATGTTTATTTCACTACAATATAATGTTAATTCATTGAAAAAATTAAATGAATTATTTCACTGAAATTCTCAAGGCAGTTCAACGAAAAGAAAATGTGTAAAAATAGCAAAAGAATGTTGTTGATGCACAAGTGCTCTTGTTTCAACATTGCTAAATTTGTTAAACAGCACAAATTTGTGTGAAAGCCACAAACCTGTATATGTGAACATCGTCAATATCAAGATTTGTCAATTTATTCAAGAATACTAGTGGACCTCCTGGGTTTTTTATTTTTTGTTATTTCTAACAGTGTACCTATTCTCATTGTTTCCATATTCGGTTACACCTTCTCTCCGACAGCATTTTCCACCTGCAATAGAAAAACTGGTATTTGTTATTTACTATCCAAAACTCCTCCATAAATTTGGGCGTAAAGTATAATAACTTTACTCCACGATCATTATGGAATTGAAGCGATTCCAAAATAGTAGAGGAGACCGTGGTAGGTCGACCTTCACCGATCTGATAACTCGATGAGACATATTTTTTATCAAATATAATTTATAAACAAATATGCCCATGATAACTTGCCTATTGAAAAGTGTTCATAGCTATTTTGAATTGAATTAATTTTAATCAATTTTCTTTCATCACCTTCACTCTTTTGATAACCGAATGAGTTTCACCTCAACTGATAGTTTTTAACACACTGAATATGCCTAGGTAGGCTTGCCTACTTATTTCTTCGCATGGCTACCTGGCAAGCAGATGTGAACAGGTAAGTCAATGTAGGTAACTACACCGATCTGTTAACCAATAGAAATTGATATCATAGGTAAGATAATTTAATTACAAAACCAATCGTATAGGCTTGCCTGCAAAAAATCGTACATAAAATATTATTGCCAAGCCATAAAGTTTTAGAATTTTAGCTATTTGATAGGTGCGAGAGAGAAAGTAGAGCGTCCGAGGTCCGTGTGATAGAATAGGATACAACATAGAAGCTGCACGCTACCTGACCGTTGAATGTATCCGAGTGCGCATGCTCGTGTACATGTGAGTGACAGTGACAGCATTTATTTACCCTCGACAGTAGTTTTGAACTCTTTTATATGCTTTGTAATAAACGCTTTTAACAACATAAATGTTTTAAATTTTATTTTTCTATATTGATGATTTTTTAAATTTATTATACTAAAATTTTAAAAGTAACACTTATTCTTTCCCGCTTTACGGCATTTATTTGATTTTAAATAATAAATAAATCATTCTTTATTCAATTTTAAATAAAAAATACAGATTTTTTTATCATTTTTAAATTTTATAATTTAGCTTTAAAATAAAATAAAATTGTTGAATTTTTATTTTTTATTAATATATTAAATTATTTATTTTTGATTATTTCATAGCTGTAAGTATATATAGTGTGAAATAATACGAAAATGGTGATCGAAATTAGAGTTATAATAAATTAGAGTTCAAAATTACTGTCGAGTGTAAATAAATGCTGTCACTGTCACTCACATGTACACGAGCATGCGCACTCGGATACATTCAACGGTCAGGTAGCGTGCAGCTGTTATGTTGTGTCCTGTTCTATCACACGGACCTCGTTTTCTCGCACCTATAAAAGCTAAAATTCAAAGACTGTATAGCTTTGCAATAATATTTTATGTACGATTTTTTGCAGGCAAGCCTATACGGTTGGTTTTATAATTAAATTATCTCACCTATGATATCAATTTCGATTGGTTAACAGATCGGTGTAGTTACCTATATTGACTTACCTGTTCACATCTGCTTGCCAGGTAGCCATGCGCAGAAATAAGTAGGCAAGCCTACCTAGGCATATTCTGTGTGTTATAATATAAACTATCAGTTGAGGTGAAACTCATTCGGTTATCAAAAGAGTGGAGGTGATGAAAGAAAATTGTTTAAAATTAATTCAATTAAAAATAGCTATGAACACTTTTCGATAGGCAAGTTATCATGGGCATATTTGTTTATAAATTATATTTGATAAAAAATATGTCTCATCGAGTTATCAGATCGGTGAAGGTCGACCTCCCACCGGCTCTTAGACTAAAATAAATGTTGCTAATAGAAAGTTTAATTGTAAACTTTGTTGCGGAGCTATAAAAAGTAAAATGCTTATTTACATTTATGACATTCCGATCATTATGTAACTTAAACAAATTTTCCTTAATGAATATTCAAGCATTAAATGATGATATTATCGGACTCTCAACTCGAAAACCGGTATTTAATACACTTTTAATTACAATGTGTATAATGATAGTGATCCTATTATTTTACTGAAAATACCTAGGTTTCTACAAAATAATTTGTCATTAGCAAAGGTATCGTCAGTTTTGTTTTAATTTTGGTCAGTTACCGTTGAGATTTGTATTGGTGATTTGCGACCGTTTGTAATCTAACTGTGTTTTTTTGTGATGAAAATGTCTACATCAGATGGTGGAAAGACGGTGCCCAGCCAAGTGAGCGAAATAGTGTAGTTCGCGAACCCCGGATTTGTGAAACTATTAAATAAACTTCACGAAACCAGAATAATGGGAAAATAATTAAAATATTTCAGCATTACCAACGGTACCTGAAAATTGAAAACGCTCAACGAACCATGGAAATTTAATCGAATCGTATGATTTCTTAACACCAGAAAGTTAAATTCGGTGATTCAAATAATAACGGAAATCAACTTATATATACCTCACAGTTGCTGAACATAGCGAAACATAATTAAACTCGGAATTGGATAAATTACGGAGTAGCACTAGTTTGTGGCACTAAACAGGAGCGAAAGAGATTCTACATGAATAATTTATACACCAGAAAATGACAAAAATTTCCACAGAAAAGACATGGATTTTGTTCCTCTCTCGCAAATTTGCTGAAAGAGGGAAAAAATTCAGTTTGACAGTTTGTACAGCTGTAAAAACGTTTTGCTGCCTCTTTTACCCTTCAATAAAATCAGGACAAAAATTCCATGCAACTTTTTTACAGGTATTTTTCTTGTGTTTTTATTAACTGTCGGCAACTTCCAAAACATTCTAGAAACTATGAAATTATTTACAACCATGAAAGTATATGCACATACAGTGCTTCTCAAAAGTCCCCTCCCCCCTCTTATTTTTGGAACGATTATACATAAACAAGTGAAATTTGGAAACTGAATATTAAAGGTTGTAAACTAATAGTGATGATAGATGACGAAATCGTCAAAGATGACGTCACAAGGCCATTGCGACCAATAATTTTAAATGGAACCCTACGGCAAGCGACACCTCTTTCAAAAGGTATCGAAAAAACCTATTCAATGATACCAATTTTGTTTGTGTTTATGGCAGTTTCAATGGCTCATTAGTAAACATTAAAATTCAAATTCCATTCAGTATGATATTAATTACAGATTTAAGAATCAGTATCAACTTAAAGAAATTGCTCGAAGTGACCTCCATTCACTTCCTGACAGTGAAATATCCTATTTTTAAACTCTTCTCGTACTTTTGCAAATGGGTCTCCGGAAACATCCTCACATTCTGCAACAATACGTTGTTTTAAAACGTCATTATTGTCAGGTTCAGTGGCGTAAACCTTCGATTCAAGGTACCCCCACAGAAAAAAATCCAAAGGTGTGAGGTCCGGTAATCGAGCCATTCCATTGAATCTCGTCGTCCAATCCATCTACCACGATTCTTCTCCTCCTCCAAATACCGTCTTACTGCACCGTAACAGTGTGGAGGAGCACCATCCTGTTATTTCCAAATTGCCGAGTTCATCTGGATTATCTTCAAAAATTTCAAGGATAAACGGTTCTATTGCGTTTTGCAACAGCTCCTGATGAACCTCACCAGTTTAATTAGTATTTAAAAAAAGGGGCCCAACGATGTGGTTTCCCAGGATATCTGCACAAACATTCACCTTCTGGGGAAATTGGGTATGTGTTTCACGAAACAGGTGAGGATTTGCGTCACTCCAATACCTCACATTCTGTGTATTTACATTTTCATTTAGATAGAAAGTACTTTCGTCACTAAAACAAATTGTTTTGACATGATACGGCTGTTGGTTAATTTTAGTTTCCATATTTTCACAAAATTCTAGTCTTTGGTCTGGGTCGTCGTCTGAGAGTTGATGAACCATTTTTAATTTGTATGGATGAAATTTGTTTTTTTTCAACACCCTGTGTACTGTACTCCGACTGACTTCACAGGTAGATGCAACGTGAGTTGTTGAAGAAGTAGGATTAACTATTACTTCTGCCAGTATATCAATTTTTTTCTCATCAGAAATTTGTGGTCTGCCAGATCGTTTCGCATCATTAATACTACCCGTTGTTTCAAACTTACGAAGGAGCTCCCTTAAATAAGTCCTCGAAACGGGGCGATCGGGAAACCTCTCATTAAAAATGCGTTCTGCTGCATGAATATTTTGTCCAGTTTCACCAAGAATTAGGATCGCTGCTACTTCATCACCTAAAGCACGTACCATTTCGCTTCTTGAAGCACTTAAACGTTCGGCTCACAACAGTTTAACAAATTATTAAAATGTACAAAAATATTAAAAGTACCAAAAGCTGCTAAAACAATTAAACACACAAATTATTAAATGTACAAAAACTTGAACAATTACAAAAACTTCGAATTAGGGAGACTAACAAAAACGTCAGCTTATTTGACAACTATCCAGAGGCGGAGCTTGAATTTGGAATTTTAGTATTAACTGATTTAATTCATCACAACTTTGCGTTTTTTAAAAGCGAGTTGCCAAAACTGCCATAAATACAAACAAAATTAGTATCATTGAATAGGTTTTTTCGATACCTTTTAAAAGAGGTGTCGCTTGCCGTAGGGTTCCATTTAAAATTATTGGTCACAATGGCCTTGTGACGTCATCTTTGACGATTTCGTCATCTATCATCACTAGTAGGGAAGTTTACAACCTTCAATATTCAGTTTCCAAATTTCACTTGTTTATGTATAATCGTTCCAAAAATAAGAGGGGGGAGGGGACTTTTGAGAAGCACTGTATATACCTCACAGTTGCTGAACATAGCGAAACATAATTAAACTCGGAATGGGATAAATTACGGAGCAGCACTAGTTTGTTGCACTAAACAGGAGTGAAAAAGATTCTACATGAATAATTTATACACCAGATAATTACAAAAATTTCCACAGAAAAGACATGGATTTTGTTCCTCTCTCGCAAATTTGCTAAAATAGGGAAGAAAAATCAGTCTGGCATTTTGTTCAGCTGTAAAAACGTTTTGCTGCCGCTTTTACCCTTCAATAAAATCAGGACAAAAATTCCATGCAACTTTTTAGCAGGTATTTTTCTTGTGTTTCTATTGACTGTCGGCAACTTCCAAAACATTTTTGAAACTTTTAAATTATTTACAACCATGAAAGTAATGCACATATATGATAATTACAGGATTAATTTTAAGGAAACAATTTCTGCTACAATCCTAAAGCCGCGTTCAGACGAAATTCCAACGCAAACCAATTCCGATTCCAAGCTTGGCGTTGGCATTCGGTTGCGTTCGTTCCTTGAGCGGTACGTCAAAAGAATGTTTGATTTGGTCTGGGCGAGATTTGTTGGTTGCTTGTTTCCGTGGAGTACTTTTCGGTATTTTATCATTTTAGTTAGCCGTGTACTTGGTGGGAGTATCATTGTGATCGTCTAGTAAAATTATTTTGATTTTGCATTAAACAAATATGGAGTGGACTGAATAGTTACATTTGAGGTTAACGGAGTGCTATAGACAAAATCCCGTATTATGGGACGCAAATAATAAAAGTTTTTTTGTTTTTGTAATTACAGAATGTAGTCTTGAAAACCCCGCACTTGCTAATAATACTAGCTCTAGTCGCACCGAAACCTCCTGTAGAACTCAAATCCAAATTTTGGTGTGGGCTCAGCTTTTTAGATGATAACGTTCTGCATAATGCCAACCAATTTAATTTTTATGATGTCGATGAAACAAATTTATCATAAATCAAATATAATGCCATTGGAGTTGATCAAATCAGCATCAAAACGCTGCTGCACTGCTGTTCTATGATTTTACCGTTTATTTGTCATATATATTGAACAATTGCATTGAAAAAATTTCTTTTCATCAATCTGGAATCCAAATTTACTTACCAAAAAAAATAATACTACCTTATGTGAATAGACGATGTATTCAGGTGATTCAGAATTATTGTGTTCGTCTAATATGAAGTTTGCGTAGACGAAATCAAATATCAACTCATTTTTCAGATCTTGTTTGGGTGTCTATGGACAAACGCAGAATTCTGCACTGTTGCCTTTACCATATAAAAACTTTTTAACAAAAAATTAAACCGACGAAATACGGAACTGAAAAGTAAAAATTTAAAAAAACTTTCTTAGTCTCAGTAAGTAAGCTCCTAAACTAATGTAAGTAACTAATTTTGAGTCGGCGCCAAACAAACAAGCAAATGAATTAGGTAAGGCTTAAAATTATGGCATCGAGTTGCGCGGTGACATTCTGATAATTTTTTGAAGTAATTTAATGATGTTCGTTGATTGTTTGTTTGGCGCCGACTCAAAATTAGTTCAGGAGCTCAGTTACTGAGACTAAGAAGATTTATTTTATTTTTTACTTTTCAGTTCCGTATTTCGTCGGTTAAATTTCTTGTTAAAAAGTTTTTATTTTTCAATTTTTTATGGCTAAAATATACTAATTACTACCTACTTGTTTTTTGATTACTTCCAAAATACTTACTTACCCACCTTACTTCAACTATTACCAGTTAAATAATATGATTATCTACTTTTACTATTTGTTGTAATATAAATTATTTTTGTTGTTCTGGTTAGTTTATTTCGTTACTTTGTATATCATTCCATCCTCTCATAGAATATAATGGTTTTGACGGATGTGGAACAGAAATAATGTCAGTAGCGATCTGTCATTGTCAACTACGTATGTGTGTGCCAATGTTCATACGTGAAAAATCAATTATCCCCTATTTTTCTACCCGTAAGGGTATATAATTCCATTTGAAATCTAAATATAAAGTATACCCTATCTATTAAAAAAAAAACATCCAAATCGAAGAACCCAGTACAAAGTTATGCCTGATAGAATCGGTTAACCGACCAGAATTCAGAGGGTGAGTGATCAACATCCTTCATGTTGCTACCCTTAGGGGTGGATTTCATCTTTTGAATTCAAATGGACTACCTTCGAAGTACACCCTATCCACTGAAAAAAGAATTATCGGAATCGGACGCCTCAATAAAAAGTTATATGCGTGATCATACATAAAAAAATGATGGAAAAAAAATATACGGGTCGACTAGAGAACCTCCTCCTTTTTGGTTTCGTCGGTTAAAAATAAGACACCTTCCTACTTATGTAACAAGATACAGTTCAAGCAAGATATGCATGCTATGAATGTACGTAAAACATCAAACATTTCTATAGCGCGACATAAAACTCCCCTGTTCAAACCATCGTTCTCCTACGACATAGTCACTTTGTATAATTCCATTCGGGTTGATTGGAATGAATGTCAATGACCTCATTCAGTAAAAAATTGAAAATTCACTTCATTATCGGAACGAAATGTTGTTTCATCTATATGCCTTGTAATAACTGTTTCTGTCAATAAAAACAATTATTATTATTATATTTTCGTCCGAATGATACTAGGTAATACAGAATTTAGAATTATTTGTAAGAAATGGGATCATGTTTGTAGATTGCATGAAACTGAATACATTCTTATTAGTCTACTCGACAAGTTGAAAATGGTCTAAAATAGAGATACTGCTCTTAAAATTATGTGTGATAGCTCATTGGATCCGGAATAACGCCTAGAAAAATGTGCCAAAAGCGTGTATTAGCACATAAAAAATTGCAAAAGTTATAAACAATTGAAGATGAAAAAAAATGGCATTTCGTTTTTTGCCAATATTTCATAAACTAACAGAAAACAACTACTTTCCCGGCTTTCAGTCGTAGATGATTCCACATCTGATTTTATGAACATCCTGTTTATATTTTCAACAAATCAAAAATTGGTACATTTGATTTTTCAGAAGCATTTTTATTTTTGCATCTAGAGTGCGTTGGACCAACTTCAACCAATCTGATGGACATGAGTGATGAGTTGATAATATATAGTTGAGTACCTATGGCGGTTTGATATTTCCAAAACCACCAATTGTGAAACAAGTAAATTTTTTCGAATAACAACATCTTCAAGACACATTTCCTAGATTCTAATTTTCCCAACAAATCCATAGATAGTTTCGGATCGAAAACCGGATGAATAACAATCTTGATACACTAATTATTTGTCGAATAATTACGAGGAAATTGGAGTACCTATGTACAGTGTCACACATAAAGTTCGCAACATATGAAAGTTTTTTTAATTAATTGATATAAGAAAAATTTGAGTTGGCAGTTAGTTTGTGCTTGAAAAATGAGTAAAAATCATCCTCTTTCCTTTTGTCATGTGCTACTCTAAACCTGTCAAATTTGACATCCTCAAAAAATCAGTTTCTAAAAATGCCAAAGAAAAAAGTTGCTCAGTTTTCAATTTTATACCTTTGCTCCAAATTTGGACTCTCTATGTCAGTTCGACTTTTTTCCAATTTTTTTTATTTTTAGAATCTTTCGCTTTATTGATTCGAACGAAACATGATTCAAATGTCATAATTTTTTATGAATACGAGACTTTAATGTCATATTTTGCCCAAAAAATACCACTTTGGCCTGTTACCAGAAAAAAAATGCACCTCCAGAAATTCGTCTTTGTTGTTGCAAAGTTCATCTAGTTTTTTCATTTCATTGTGAAACTGATTCGGATTTTCAATGTATGGACGTTGATATGTCAGTAATCGAATAAACGAATTTCTTTTCATTCTTATTACACTCGTATTTCTTTTTGTAATAGATTTTTATCCAGTTTGATCGTGTTTCTGACCAATAATTCAGTTACAAACAAACCCGAAATATCATACTTTTCTGTAAACTAAACAATGACCTACAGTTTCTAACTATTCAAAAGACTTTCGTTCTAGCGATTTGTACTAAACATGATATATAATTTCGTGATTTTAAACAATACAAGACTAATGCAACATCTCGGAAAAAAAATAGTACAATTGATCGAATCGATATACAATTTTCCCTTAGTAGGCTTTTGAAACAAATTTTTTGTTTTGGTTAATGTCAAATTATTGCGTTTAATAAATCGAGTTGTTTTGTGTACAGATTTTGGTATATTTATAATTCACAAATAAGTTTCATGTACAATTTATCCACACAAGATGAAGTGTAAATCGTTCTTTTATGTGGTGAGAATGTGCCATATCGAGATGTTGCTTGTATTTTCAATCACCGGCATCCAGGAAGAAATATTCACTTTAGTACCGTGGGAAGCATATTGAAAACATTCTAAAAAACTGGCTCTGTGGACAATCATTTCAAGAAACCACATAATCCAATAAGGTATAATGAAGAAGAACAACTCAATGTTTGTTTTGAGCGTTGTTGAAAACAGAAAAACTAATATTAGGAGTATTAGGGAAAATACAGGGGTTGGCAGAGAAACTGTGAGAAGAATTTTGCACAAAAATAATTTCCATCCCTAGGAGCCAAAGTTCATACACACTCTTAAAGAAAGAGATTTCGATATTCGAGTAGGATTTTCATTTTGGTTCCAAGGTGAGAGAGAAAATGATATCACATTTCCCTACAGGATTTTATGAACAGACGAGGCAACTCTCACGTCGAACGGAACAGTAAGTTACCAAAATTGTCGCTGGTGGTCCAACAATAATCCAAATTTTGTAATAGAATGCCGTGACCAATATTCATTCAAGACAAATGTGTGGTGTGGTTTATTACATAACCAAATAATTGGACAATATTTTTTTAAAGTAAATTTGAACGCAGACATGTACAGAAATTTCATCATGAATCAGTTTTCTGAAGTTTTGGATAATCTGCCTCTAAGTGTTAGACGAAATTTGTGGTATCAGCTTGACGGGGCACCGATCCACCAAACAATAGAAGTGAAAGAGTATCTCAGTCAGATGTTTAGGGGCAAAGTGATAGGACGAGATTGGGAAGTTTATTGGCCACCAAGATCACCGGACTTTTTTTTATGGGGTTTTCTGAAACAAAAAGTGTAGAAGCACAGACCATTTGCAAACAAAGAACATGTATAGAATACCATTCGGAAGTGTTGTACTAACATAAATCCTCTATTTATAAAAAAATCCACAAAGTCTGTGAATGAAAGGACTATAATTTGTATAGAACGGGAAGGACGGCATACTGAATGATGAATTCGGGTTCTTTATAAGATTATTGAGATAAATCCATGAATGTTACGATGTTTCGTTGTGAATTTGGTTGTAGTTATTTTGGTTTAATGTTTTTTACACATCTAATGGTAAAAATAAAGAATATGAGAATTATGGAATTGATTCAAAAAACGTTGCGAAAATTTTTAATTTGCTCGAAAATTACATCTAACAGTTTACATCCCACAGTCACACTACATAAAAATATTTCGAACTCATCTGCAGCTAACGGGATACAAATCTGTTAAAAAAAAATACGTGTGTAATAAGAATGAGGAGAAATTCGTTTATTCGATTACTGACATATTAACGTCCATACATTGAAAATCCGAATCAGTTTCACAATGAAATGAAAAAACTGGATGAACTTTGCAACAACAAAGACGAATTTCTGGAGGTGTATTTTTTTTCTGGTAACAGGCCAATGTTAGTATTTTTTGGGCAAGATATGACATTGAAGTCTCGTATTCATCAAAATTATGAAATTTGAATCATGTTTCGTTCGAATCAGTAGAGCGAAAGATTCGAAAAACTAAAAAAATTGGAAAAAAGTGGAAGTGACAGTAGAGAGCAAAGATATAAAATTGGAAACTGAGCAACTTTTTTCTTTGGCATTTTTCGAAATTTCCAAAAAAAAAACTGATTTTTTGAGGATTTTTGAAAAAAATGTAAAATTTGACAGGAAAGAGGCTGTTTTTTTACTCATTTTTCAAGCACAAACTAACTGCGAAGTAAAATTTTCATTATATCTACTAATAAAAAAAACTTCCATATGTTGCGAACTTTATGTGTGACCCTGTATATCGCTCATCAAGTATGCTGAGGATACAAAATTGAATGAAACCAGATGTATGCCTTCTATTTTACGATCAAAACGAAAGATATAATTATGCGAATAAAGCAATGTTTAAATAAGTCGAACACTCCGGAGGCACCTTCACTCGAAACTGAATCAAACTTGGAAATTCTTGATGAAACGCTCTGTATAATTATATATTTTACCATTTCGCAAACATCTCCAAATATCCAATTTTTTGCTGTGCTACCAATACAAATTCTTATAATTCCTCAGCTACTGAAATTTCCTTCATCTGATGACTGAGGATGTTTTATTCTGTTCAGAAGAAACACTGTTTTCCGGGTGGTAGTTTTATTTTTTTACCTCTTGTATTTTTGCTGGTTTTCGGGAATACTTGTTTTTTTGTAAATTCGATCAATTCTTGGTTAATCGCATTAGAACTATCTGGTTCATTTGGAGCTTCTTTTGACACTCGCTGCAAATCTTTCTGCCGATTTAACGGACAAATTCCGCAAGGAACAAATCATTTCATCAATTTCTGAATTGTAATTCTGAAACCGACAAACACTACTTTGAATAAATTATCAGTAACATTCAATTACAACTGATTTTGGGAACATGGTTTTATCCAGGTTTTAAGTAGTTTAACATACACCTATAATTGAAAAACAATTAGTAACTTCATGAAATTCCATTATTAAGTTAACCTCTTACAAAAACTTGCAATTAGTTGGTGTTCGGAAAATCATTCATTTGGACATACCAATCCATTGCATTGTATTAAACAAACCACACTCGAAAAGAATAATGAGACTTTCTTGTGGTAAAATGCGTTAACAATATATTCCGTTTCCCTTTGGTGCCATCAATATCGACTTCCACAACGCTCTCTGTGGAAACAGAATAATTACTAACTAGTCTGGATAACTCGGGAGACTGCTCTAATGACAGGCCCCGGAGAATTCTGAAAGACGTTATATATGTTGAGGGCGGCATCGAAATTCGTAGATACGTTCACCGAGAATTTTGTAAAGGAAAAATTCTAGCTGAAGATTTCGTTTCTAAGGGTGATTTTGTTAGGTTGTTCTTGAAGAATCCTGACATTATGTTCAGAATAACACTCTTAATCGGAAATTGAGAAAATTGCTTGAGAAATCAAACAGGGTGAAGAACCTTTGCTGCAAAACAAGGTAATTTATCATATTATTTGGCAATTAAACATCCGATGATACACTGGGTACTGAATTAAGCTCAGATCTAAGTTTAGTCAAGTATGTGTGCGGCGATTTCGTTATAAATTGTATCGTATTTGAATCAATTTCATAAATTGATGCAGTTTCATGTGTTTATATGAATACTGTGATATGATTATCGCATATGTTGCAGTGAATGAAAGTACCCTATAGAGGAAAACTCGTTTGGCCGAGTCTTTCGCGTTAGATCAGCTGTAACCATAGACGGCGCATTTCTTCAATAAAATACGGTATTTAGGTTGATATTATATTTGAATTCTTCATTTTCTCACTACATACGGTGGGAACAGCGTTGTGACCAATTTTCTGCATTCAAGTGGAGGACAATATTCAAATCGGTTTGCTTCAATGAATTACTGCGTTTCTCAAGCTATTTTTTCATGAAAAATTAATAAATTAATCTGACTTTATACCAAATATCCCAATGGTATTAATTACTAGAGTAGTGATGAAATGAACTCCATTACTGATTCGTTTTCTTTTTGAGAATTTCAACTCAATATAACAGACAAAAGGCCCTTATTCTATTTTCCGTCTTTAAATTACTCAAAACGACAAAAAATTGTCGTTTCCGGAATGTTTGTCTAAATTGTCGAAAAATTCAAACTCAATCATGTCTTTTATATCTTAACAATTGTATATGAAATGTGTAACTTTACCCATGGCTTAGTTCAAATTATTTCACTCTTGTTGTTACCACGACACACGGCAATATTAACCACTCGTCATTATACCGATTTTGTAATGTGAATGACTATTATAAACCACAATAACTGTGCACACGATAGTCCTATCAATGAACATATATTTCTGTACAAACTCCCCAAAATTCAAACTTTGCAAACTGAAAAGAGTCCGCTAAATGCCATTTTAACGGCCTTGTACTGGAAGTCGCCATGGCAACAATTTTTTTTGAAAGTTTGTAAGGTGCATTCGAATCGAAATAATAATCGAGAATTCACATACTTCTGACTGGCCCTGTATATAAATGACCAAAAATAAGTTATATTCCTTCTCTGGGAACAGGTCGAATAGAGAATCGATGATAACATTCTGTATATCGTTGAAAACCCAAAAAGCTACCAATACTGTATATAATATACGTAATTTTCATTCTTTTGGTTGCAATTTTTTTTTTCAGTTTTCAGAAATTGAATAATTGTTTCTCTTATATATTTTTGTATCTCGATATTACCATATAAGCAATGCACTGCTCCGTCGTTGAATTGGAAGTGTGCCAAAGTTATTTCCATCCCCAAGGTGTCAAATGTAACAGAATATTATGATATCAGGCCAATCAGTATCTTGCCACCAACATTGTCAAAAATATTGGAAATGGTTATGAAATAACAGATCTCTAGCTTCGTATTTAAAAATAATATCATTCCACCAACTCAGTCGGGTTTCAGAACTAACCACAGCATTGGCCTGTATCACTGACGATATTCTTGCCTCCACAGATCGTTGACAAATAACAAACCTAATACTATTGGACTATAGTGAGCCATTTGACACCATGGAGTACGGAATACGCTCTCAATATGTTGAATTCGATAATCATCGCTCTGAAGCGTGATTTTGGAGTCCCTCAGGGATCAGTCCTTGGTCCTCTACTTTTATCTATCTATATATCAGACTTTAGAGAATTCCTAGGTGGCTCTAAGGAATATTAGTACGCCGATGACACCCAAATGTATATCAGTTTTTCAGTTGATGATTGTCGTGATGCTGCGGATGGTATCAACAGCGATCTGTTGAAGCTGTTTAAGATATCATCGGCTCATAATTGAAAACTCAATGCTGCGGAATCTGAAGACATGATTTTTGATCCAAAAACCAAGTGAAATATGATTACACAATGTTGAACGTTCATGGTCAATGATTGCCAGTTGTCAATAAAGCAAACGATCTTGGCATGTGGATAAACAACGAAATGCGGTACTGGAAGCATGTTATTCACCTTTGTTCACCTTTATTCACCTTAATTAATCGAAATCACACCAGATTACAGCGGATCTATTTGCACTTGGTATACGGAAGTTCGACCACATTTCACCAGCATTTAGAACTACCAAAAAACTAAATTTGTAATCTTTACGCACTCTTCATCTCCTAATCTTCGCACATAAATATCTGAGGAATAAATTGACTTACTTTGAAATATTAATGATGTCCTAGTTGTCCTCCAACACTTCTTTGCTGTCTATAGGCGTAGTTTTTCTATAATGTCACAAAATTTTATAATTCATTACCATCACATTTCAGAGATTGTTGTGGTACTTGATTTAGATTTTCTTTGTACTTTATTGTTTCTTTTTTCTCAAGATACATTGTTATTCATTCATGAATATCACTTATGAATATAATAATAATAATAATTTATTCTCCTCAATAGACATTAAATACATGTATAGAAGTAGTCAAAATAAATTCACATATATACACAGAATACAGGAAGAACATAGATACGCAGATAACACTATTAAAATGATGAAAAGATGAAAGACAAATACTATTAAGAGAAAAACTCTTTAATTTCGTAAAAACATTTTTCAACGAGGTAATTTTTTACCTTTCATTGAATGTGTTCATCGACTCTGCATTCTTGAGAGTAGATGGCAGTGAATTGAATGCTCTCGTGCCTATACTGTGAGGTAAACGATATCGGAGCTTTGTTTTGTGGAGTTCTGTATGTAAAAAGTACTTGTGTCGTGTTTGCATATTATGTGTTTTAATTTTGATGAATGTTTCTTTGTTCTTGAAAATATAGATACAGAGTTCATAGATATACAGACTTGGCAAAAACAATAGTTTATAGTGTTGAAAAATGGTTTTGCATGAGTCAGTGGAATCCCAAATAAAGCTCTCAATACTCGCTTCTGAGCCACGAAAACTTTCGGAGATGAAGTGGACCACCCCCAAAAACAAATCCCATACCTTAGACGAGATTCCACATACGCGTAGTAAACAGATAGTGACAACACGTTTATATGTCTTACTGTCAGAATAAATTGTAACTCTATATATATATATATATATATATATAAATATATATATATTAATATATATATATATAAATATATATATATATATATATTTATATTTATCTATATTGAATTTAGAGAAGAAATTAGATTGCAAGTGGCCTTAGCTACAGGATTTCAGGCAGAAGTAGCACTACTTTGGATATTGAGATAGGTGATTGAAACCCAAACTATTGTTCAGTTTTGGGGTACACTCAATAATAACTCTTTTCATCGAATCACCTTCTACTACTCGAAACACCGATCCCACAACCGACAATATGAAGGAGAAAATAAGGGCTGCTTTTGAAACAGTAACTTTTTTCAAACAGAGAGTGGCTCTATGTATTAAATAGAATGGCTGTCTTTTGAGCAAACACTGAGTTAATTTTCCAAAATTTTTATATTCTGTATTATGTTGTTTTATTAAAATAAAAAATATAATCAATGAACATTTGTTAGAATATTACTGGTTAGGATTATATTAATTTTCAACAATTCCCTAGTAAATATTCTCCATAATGTAAGTATAGCACAATACAGCTAATAACAAGTCTGTCAACGATATCGATCAACAATATTGATTCGAATGAATGAAATGTAATCTGCTATTCAAAGAACGTTTATATCTGTGAAACTATGGAATTGAAATGGACCCGAACCCAATAGAAAAGACTGATTCCATGTCGAAAATGGGCACTTAGAATACTTCAGAATGCCTTTCGGACTCCAAAACACTTCTGCAACTTTCCAACGCGTCATCGATAACTTCAGAAAAAGCATGTATTGTATACATGGAATAAAACAGTTGATTTTCAACAAATTACGTGAATACAAATTAAAAGTACAATTAGACAAAGGTGAAATCCTCCGGAATAAAGTCGAATTTTCATACTGCAGAAGATCAAACCCCCGCAAATCGAAGCTTTCCAAAAATTCCCTACCTCCAAAACAGCCAACGATATCTAATGATTTTTAGCATTAGAATTTTAGAAAATTGACAACACTTCACCAAATGCTGAAAGGCGAAAAAATTGAACATACAGCCGCATTCGAATTTTGTAGGAGAGTAAGTTAGAGAACTCTGATATAGAATCTAATTTGCTATAACTGAGAGCAAAAAACATTAGGTGTTCTCTTTGAAATAACGAAGTTCTCTTTAGTTGGAATTATTCAAAAACCACATCGATTTCTGAACATACTATTTGATGTTGAGGAACGAGTAAGATCGAAATCAATAGCACGAAATATAATTCACTCATTGTAAAATTTTTATAGAATATTATTCATAAATTTCCATGTTTTATCGTTTCTAATTGAACTTAGGAATGGTATTACATAGATAATACTCGGATTAAAAGAAGATGTTTCTGGAAACGCCTAGTTTAATTTTTTTTAATTTTTTTTATATCTCAAAAACTTTTTCTGATAGCAAAATTTCGAATTTCTACTCATTTTGGTGCGCTGTTGTAATTATGGGATTTTTGAAAGTTGTAGCGGGTGAAAAGTTATTCGTACGTAAGTTGTTTTCCCTGGTTATTATGAAACTTCAAAGTTTTTCACGCGAAAGAAATACTCATATATCAAGTCAATATGTTAGTTTAATTTCGAAAATGAGGTTATGATGGTTGGTAGAAAATTGAATTTTGAATTTTATTATGATTCTGTTTGAATTTGTTCTTTGAAAAATATGAATGATAGCGGTCTTTCACACAAGATGCTTATATTTCCATATATTTTCTCATGTATTCTGCGGCACTCCTTACCTTTATCATGGCTCAATAATATTCTACAGGGATCATTTTCTCGGAAAATATGGGCCCTCCTAATGTATATTGAACTAGAATGCCGCAAATTATCTCTCTATTCCTCCGTATTCTGGGTCTGTATTTGTCTACACCAGTTCACTTTCCAAGCAGTTTACAATATACATATTCGAAATTGTTCACCATACCCGGGTATTCATTAACGTGCCTTTATTGCGAAAATGCTTAGTATTGACGAGCATAAATGTTATTGCGGTCAGTTTATGACCTACACAAACGTGCAGTGTTTCATCCTACAGCATTCGTGCTTCGTTTTTTGTTCGTTTTCTTCTATGAGATGGGAGGGTTTCTGGACTTTATATAGGGATACTGGGTGATCAAGAATCAATTCTGAGATTTGGTGCTGAAGAAGTGTAATAATCGTATCACCCTAGTACGGGTTGAGGAAGGGTTTTTTTGAGGAGGGATCTAAATATGTGTTGATCTTTAATGAACATGTTCCCAAGAACCTACCTTCCTCTGTCATACGAATGCGAACCTTTTTTTTATAATTGGTTGTTTTCAGCTGAATTCAAATCATACTATCACTCTTTTGATGTCCTTGCGTCACAAAAAATAGACTAACTTTTTACATCAGAACTTCCCAAAGCAATTACTACAATAATTATCCCATGTAAAATCTATTAATTCATACAACTTTATATGCGATACCCGTTTAGATATTTTCAATAACTGCGATAATATGTTTGAAAATAATCTGAAAAAAGTATTGTGTAACTGTTCTTACAGATGAGTCCCAGAAATTCGTAATAATTTTGTTTTGTGTATCTTCGTATATTTCTAAATCAAGATTAGAAATTTTTACTTTGAGCATTTCTAAATATTCTTTTAACGTGTGTATGATATAGTCGTATTTTTCAACATTCACCTGGCTACATAAAACCTTCCAATGAACTATCGTTTCTGTGGACCACCACAAAATATGGCTTCAGAATTGGCAGATTCGACTTTTCGTCAGATATAGTTTCCATGCACATATTCCAGTTTTTTTTTTCAGTTTGAGATAGTTTGATTTCAGGGACAATTTGTGCATGACATTCATATGCCATATCAATATAGTGGGGGGTCTGCCTGAGAAACTCACCGCCACGTTGATTCAATACCAGAGGATTATAATGAATGTGATTCTATAGCACAGAAAAATAATGTTAACAAACTCTTACATTTTTCAACTCTTCCCTCCATATATTTATCTTTAAAATGCATGTATTTTTTTTAACTTCATATAAAAAGACGTATAACGAGGACATTACCTTGTGGACAGAGACGAAAATAGACAAAACAAGGGTCTTCAGGATAAAATAGAATATCATACATTCCTGTGTTAGCATACTTCCAGTTCGTCATTCTTTAGGATCGTCCTTTGTCAGCATTCTTGAGGTATAAAGGTTCGGCTCTGAATTCTCAAGAAAAATACCAGCACTTATAAATTCCGTTTCATTCCTTCAATATTCCTGAAATCCTCGTTAAGAAAGAGAAGTACACAGAAGAAGATCGATTTCTCAAGTTATTCACAAACAGCGATTCCGCAGAAAGTCCAATAACTAGAGATATGTCAACGAAAAATAAGAGAAAATAAGCTGAAATGACAATATTCACGCACATTAGAAGAAAACAAAGAACATATCTACGACCCACCTTTAAAACTAAGTTTTTCCTCCTGGTGAATTCAACTGTTTAGTAATGGTAGACGATATGTAGATAAAAAATACATTGGCATAAGTTTCACATTGAATACATATACATATATATATATATATATACATATATTTCTTTAGTTTCTTGACCACATATATATTTTCTTCAATTTCTCGGAATAAAGGTCTGATTCAGTGAATTCATATAATTTTTTTTAACGACGTTTCGACATAGTATTTGTCATCATCAGGTTAAAAACACTAAAACAAAAAATATGGAGTTTGAGACATATTTAACTTAACACAATATTAAAATGTATGCACTAAATTAATTAATTAAAAACATGGTTCGAAATATAATACGTTATTTAACACAATATAAAAATATCTGTAATATATGAGTATTCACTTACAAATTATTTTATTTGGTTTTCTGCGTTTGCATCGTACGAACGTTATTGTAGGTGTATGACTTCGAAGTTATCGGAAATGGTTTGTTTATCTTTAATACATTTTTACCCTCTTCATAAGTTCACTGGATTGTTTAGATTGAGTTCTAGTATATGATTCGGACTGAATTTTTTTGGCAGCATGTAAAGATCAGTTTTTATTATTATTACTATAAACAAAGTCAAAAAATGTTGTTATAAATGTGGCTTAAGTTTTTGATATAATTTCTATTGTTAATGTATCACTTCAAGGAATGGATTCCTGTCTTTGTTCAAAATTTCAACGTAGACAAATTATCGAATAAAATTAATAAAACACTGGAAAAACACAACATAACTATATCACACCGACTGCAAAATACGAACAAAACCATTTATTCAAAATTAAAACCAGAAATACCAAAAAACAAACAAACTCATGCAGTATATGGAATACCGTGTGAAGACTGTCAAAGTACCTATATAAGTCAAACAAAATAATATTTGCCAAAATGAGTACAAGCCCACAAGTACTCAATAACTGACATTAAGCCACGAAAAAGAAAATCGACATAAGTTTGACACTAACAACGTTTTTCCATAATTTTTACAGAATGATGTGCAGCAAATGCTGTTTTTTATTTTTTTTATTTTTTTTATTTCTCTTCTCATAGCAGTCATATTTCTGTTGATATATTCTGGTTCCTAGGTTTTGCTTAGTTTGTCCTATATAATATTTCCCACATTCACATATCATCTGATTCAGCTGGTATCTTATGTTTCAACTGCGTAAATAATTTTCAAATTGTAAAAGGCAAACTTATTCGAATCAATTGATGAACAATTTTTATTTTATATGAGAGTCCTTCCAGATTCGTTAAATTTCAATATCCTCTCAACTGTATCTTTATTTACACCAAATGAAGCTGACCAGATCACATCTAGGATATTCTACTGTTGACAGCAATCCTTGGTTTTGAATTTCTGAATAGGCAACCCATGTCTCATGTTTCGTGCTGAACTTATTTTCATCAGTTCCAGAAGTTCTGAATTTTTGTTTTATTGCACCTACTGCTAGGAAATGTATATGTTTATCAGTTTCACCAACTAGCGATACCCGAAATTATTTTAATGTCAGTTAATTTGATACAGATGGCTATGGACTGAGTAGATGGTTTATCTGAGAATCATAATGATTTGAGCGTTTTCTTGGAGAACTGTTTTCGAAATAAAAAAAATTAGTTCTATCATGGACCTGTATTTTTCATTGCAATTCTCAGCAGCTTCATCATTGTTGCTTTCACTGTGTATCAACACAGTGGGTATTTCTGTTCAAAATGACTATTATCAGAGATGAACCAATGCAAAACCATTATTGGTTTACGAATATTTATTCATTATGTGTTGCCACCTGGAGGGCGCCATGAAATTCTAACGCAATGCTGCAGAATCCTATATATTTTTCGAACAATTGATTGCGCCATAACAATGGCAAATGAAAAATATGTATGCTTCCACAATACTGAACTACTATCTCAATTAAAAATCCAGTTTTTAAATCCATCCAGTTTGGCAATGGCACGCTGAGTTCAAAGAAAAAACAGTTTAGCAGAGTTAGGGCTTTGACAAGGTTTTTTTTTTCGACGAAAAGTACTGAAATCGAAATGAAAGTCCATGTATTTTTAATCAATGAAAAGGAAATACGTAACGATATTTCCGCAGATAAAACAAAAAATACATTATCGAGCTTATATACCGGCGAATTCTAGCCAACGGCGCAAAAAAATCGCTCGTTCACGAAAGGAACGCAGATATTACAATAATCCGCAGAATGGTCGGGGAAAATTCTGTCGGAAATGATGCCATGCGGGAATCCATTACCAGTTCGGGGATTTGCAGACATAATTCGACAATTTCGGCATAACAAAACGTGTTTAGTTTTTAAAGCCACTTAATTGAACAATACCAATTATAACAGTATATGTATCAATGGAAATGGTATGTATATTGATCGCGGACATCCAAAACTTGTAGAAGAAGAAATATTTATTTAAATAGGTTACCCTAATATACAAAAAATATAATACTATACATATAAATTGAACAGTATGTAGGTAGTTAATCTAAACTATAATAAGAAAAAAAACAGAATACAAGTAAACCTAATTTAGTGAAAATAAAAGGCACAATTCAATAATTAACATATTCTTCAGACATTATATTTTATCAAACATTTTGTATGGATTCCAATAACTGTTTTCAAAAAATGCTTAGTGATGGATTAGATTTAACTATGTTTGGTAGTTTATTATAAGTAGCAAAGCCTTTACAAAACAAAGAATTCATGGCACTTTTCTTATTCGTTCTATATACATACAAATTGGCATTGTTTCTTGTGGCATATTTATAAACATCTAAATTCAAATTAATAAATTCACTAAAGTATGTAGGTGCTAATTTATTTAGTATTTTATATATTAAGATCATTGATAAGTTATACAATCGTAGAGACACTGAAAGCCACTGCAATGTTTGTAACAGGATTCCTATTTCCGTGAATCTACTCGCTTTTAGAACTATGCGCATATGAAGTTTTTGTAGTTGTGATGTTTAATTTAGATTAAAAAGGAAAATAATAGAAGACCAGTAGTCAAAGTGAGGTTGAATAATCGCATTATAAACAGTGATTTTTGTTTTTGAGTGGATAAATTTCTAGAAATTCTTGAAAGAAAATATAGTTTTTTAGATATTTTTTTGCAAATATAATCAAATTGGTTACTAAAAAGTAATAGATTATCTAACTGGAAACCGAGATATTCAATACATTCCACAATTTCAATTTCTTCATCATTAATTTGCAGATTTACTTCATTTAAATCAAGATTGTTTAGCTTATATTTAGTTGTTATTATCATACCTTTAGTATTTAATTTCAATTCATTTGCCATGAGATATTCATTAACTTTCTTATCTAAGTTTGTGTCATAGCATGCCAATAGTGTATCATCTGCAAATAAGTTTACAAAGTCTACATTAAAGAACAAGTTTATGTCATTTAAGTATAGAATAAAAAGCAGAGGACCTAAAACGCTACCCTGTGGAACACCTATATTTATATCCGATTCCTGTGAGACATCCTGGACTCTAACTTTTTGTTTTCTATAATCAGCTAACCACTGATAAACATTACCATCAATGCCATATCCTTTTAACTTCATCAAAAGAATATTTCGATCAATCGTTTCAAAAGCCCTCTTCAGATCAAGAAAAACCGCTACAACAAATTTATTGTTATCAATTTCTCTTTTGAATGCAGACAAAGTAAGTTGTAATGCAGATTCGCAAGAATATTTTTTTCGAAAACCTGATTGTTATTAGAATTTCATTTTTTTCAACATGTACACAGCTAATTCAAGAATTTTTTCTATGGGTGGTACTGTATTTATAGGTCGATATTCACTGGCCTTGATTGTATTGCTTACTTTTGGTATAGGAACTACGGTACTAACTTTTAAAGAATTGGGAATTTTAGAAGTTTGAAAAGAAGTATTTAAAAGGTTTAAAATGATATGGCCCCAGGTTTCAAAAATGACTTTCAGCATTTTGGAATTCAAGATCTAATTGACGTTGTTTTTGTTATCTAAGCAGTTAATAATTAAACGTAGTTCATTCATCGATTATAAGTGAAACTAGGAAAAATTGGGATATAAATTATAATTATAGTATTTCCAGTCATCGGCATAATCAATACTATCAACAACTTGCTGAATACTGGTAATGAAGTAGTAGTTAAATTCATTTACTATTTCAGTTTCGTTTTTCACAATATTATTCTGGTTTGTCAAGTTGAATTCTATACAGTTCGGAAAGTTTTGGCAATTTAAGTTTATCAGCTTTTTTCATGTTTTCCACATAAGTTGAGAGTTATTTTTATAATATCTACTTTTTCAAAGAAATATTGTTCTTTTTTTTCTCTTCAATAAACTCACTACTTCATTTCTTCCTTTCTTAAATTCTTCCCATTTTACACTTTTATTTGAGTCAACAGTTGATACAAAATCTTTATGTGTTTTATCGCGTTGTTTTATTTTTTTATGAATTTCGTTGTCAAACCATGGAATGTTATTTTTGTAATGGCAGACTCGAATTGGTGCTACCTTATTGATAACTGATTGACAGTTATTGGAAAAATTTTGATATATAACATTTACATCTGTTGAATGTGTATCCCAATCACATGAGATTAAATCTAGTTTAATTTTATCCAAATTTTGCTCACTTAGATTTCTATAATTTCTGTTAGAAGTACTTTCATTTCTGTTATTTCTGAGACAAATAGATATTAAAGAATGGTCACTTAATTTAGGTGTGGAATGAACAAAACAATTAGCATAATTATTATTAACTGGTACATAATCAATTAGCGTTTCACTGTTGTTTGTAATGTAGTGTAAAGGGAATGTTCGTTCATCGTGGTAAAGGGAATGTTCATTCATCAAATAATCAAGACAACCCCACAAAAATAAATCCGATGGCGTGTCCAATTATAGGAGATAAATTTCACGATTAATGCTGATAAATATGTGCATTCATAAAGTGTGAAAACACTGGATTATCTTACGAGTTAATCATTTTCGGAGGTGAAGCTCGGATAGGTCGATTTTTAATTCTACTTTTTTAACAAAAAAATATTTTTTAAGGTAGTGGTTACAAGATATGACGTCATCAATAATTTTTAAATGGAAAGCGTATTTTTTTATATCAAAAATTAAAAGCCAATATTTTTTCTGAGTTCAACCATACCACATACGTCATATGAAAGATTTTAAGTTACAGTATATTGAGTATAAAAGAAACAGGTGCTCATATTTCTTAATATTTATTTCATCATTTATTTTGCAATAAATACCTGAAAATTACTCAGTAGTTAGTTTTAGTATATTTCCAAACCTCAAGAAGGCTATGAAAACATCTGAAAGCCGTTAACAACCAGACAATATGTTCTTAGTTACCATTGCATATGCCATTATTAAATTGATTTGTTGTGTAGCATATCGATTTATAAATAAGTCTTCCATATCTTTCTGCAATATATTACCCTAAAAGAAATGATTTGAAATTACGATATAGGTACTATCAGAAAAACAGCGAATAGAAGTTTTGATGATTTTAGGTTACGGCGATCGTAAAAGAAGTATGGCGCAAGTATGCGTCATCTTTAATGAAAAAAATATTCTGATCGAGAACCAAAAAGCAAATCGACATTAAGCAATATATTGCATAAATTTAATGAAATTGGCAATGTTGAGAATAAGCCTGAGAGTGGCAGAACTACCGTTACCTATGACATTCAATTTAATGTATTACTTGGGATTGAAAGAACTTTATCGTTCGATTACAACTTTATCTGGCATCAATGAAATCTGTCGTCAAATTACATCCATATAAAGTTAAACTCGTACATGAACTTAATGAAGACGACTTCGATAGACACATGAAGTTTTGTAAAAATATGCAAGAAGTGTGTAATCAAACTAATGGTTTTGAATTCAATGTATTATTGTCTGACGAATCACCTTTTTGTATGAACGGTATTGTGAAAATGCAAATTTGTCGTTACTGGCAAGAGAATAATCCCAATCGGATGATGGAAGCTTATACCCAATACCCTCCAAAAGTAACTGTGTGGGCTGGGATTCTTAGTAATACCATTGTAGGACTACATCACGGATATCGTTTGTTGTCCAATGATACTAACTGAATTAAAATCAAAAGTGTGAAGGAATGACCTACAATGTTCTGCAAGGCTTGTGGGATTTTTTATTGTTTTAAGTGGGTTGTGTATATTTATTCAATCCCTACTGTGTTCTGTCATCCATTGTTTCAAGAACCTTCTTGTTTGCCCTATGTACACCTTGTCACACTCAGCACATGGTATTTTGTAAATAATATTGGATTTCAGATCTTTTGGTGTGTTTGTTTTTTATCTTGTAAAAAAAATATGTTTTATTATGTTTTCGCATTTCATGCTTTAATTTGGTTCCTTTATTCTATATGTGGTAGTTTGAAATACTTGATTTTAATGGATCTTTTTCTTTATTTTGTTTACTTTCACTATTAGAATATAATATTTTTTTTAATCAGAGATTCAGGGTAGCAGTCCTCTGATAACATTGTTCCTATGAGTTTGAGGTTTTGGTTTTTAAATTTCTCATGTGCTAAGTGTGTGGCTCTATGTTAGAGATGTTCAATAATATTTATCTTTTGTGTCATTGGGTGTACAGAGTGGTGTTTTATAAATCTTTCAGAAAGTTGGTTTGTGATACCAGTCAGTTACAATTTTGTTGTTAGATCTTATCACCAAAACATCCAAAAAGGCAATCCTACATTTTTTCAATATCTACGGTGAACGGAAGTCTGGGATGGTAGTTATTAAATGTTGTTAGTATCTTATCTACGTTTTCTTTTTGTATGCATAAGACAATATCATCAACATATCTTTTGAAAAAAATTATAGGAAAGTTACATTGACCAAGACATTTATTATGTGAGTCAGACCTATCGATATTAGAACAAATAGGAGATAAACAATTTCCCATTCCGAGGCTAAAAATCTGTTTATAGAAAACTTCATTATCAAAATAAAATACTCAACTTAGAAACTGAATACTGGCATTGGAAAACGAAACGTATACAGGGCAACTCAGTACATGATAGATCCATTCTAGAGAACATTATGCCAGAAAATATATTTATAACATATGAATGTAACCTAAATATCAGGTACCACACTAGTCTTGTACAATCTAAAAACAAACAAAAGATAAAACTTCATAATCTTGTGAGTCAACAAAAATTAAAAGTTTTTTCGATTAACACTGATGAAAAATGGTTTGTAAATTTGACTGATTACGATTTTCCAAATGACGTCAAAACAGTTTTAAGTCTAGGAGATAAATTCAACTTACCATATATATACATCGAAAAATATTCCAGTTCGACAGATTTTAATAGATATAGAATATATTTTAGCAAATTTAGAGGACAAGAATTGACGAGTGAAAAGTATTTAGAAATGTAGCACACTGATGTAGTTCCATATTAACTGCAACATTTTCAGACATTAATCATCCTGGTCAAATAGATTCTACTATTTGGTCCACATTATGCTCTAGTGGTTAGATATTTTCTGAATCAAACCTTTTCCAATCGCTGGTTTGGACGATGCGGTCACATTGAATGGCCTGCTAGGTCCACAGATTTTACTCCTATGGATTTTTCGTCTAAGGTTACTTGAAAAGTGAAGTATACATAAACCGACCTACCAATTTGAAAGACCTTAAAGAGAGAATCCGAACTGCAATTCGAAGAATTGTCAATTGTCGATGTTGTCAAACGTAACCCAAGAATTCATCAGATATTGTCAACTAACCCATGAAGCTTAATTCGAGCATTTGCTGTGAATATTTTATTTGTTTATTTTCACTAGGTACTGACTACTTCTAATATTTTCGTTGCAAAATAAATAATGAAATGAATGTTAAGAAATATGACCACTTGTTTTCTTTATACTCAGTATACTGTAACTTATAGTGTAACATATGACGTATTGGTTAACTAGAAAAGGTGGGCTTTAATTCTTATATAAATACCTTTAATTTAAAAAAATTGTCGATGACGTCATATTTGTAAGGTAGTGGAAATATTTTTTTTTTTTTTTGAAAAAAAATAGATACCTAAAATTAAAAATCGACCTGTCCGAGCTTCACCTCCGAAAATAATCAACTCGTGCGATAATGGAGCATTTCCATACTTTATGAACGCACTGTATATCAATCTTTTATTTAGTCCAAGACTAATGTGTACATGTATAAAAAATTTAATATTACATATAGATAAGGACACAAGACATGTGTATGAAAAATAGCAGTTACATAAAATAAATTAAAATACATTGATTAAAAACAGATAGCAAGAAATATATCACCGTCAAGGGTTGTACTCATCCAGCATGAGGTTTTTTAATTTTGTCTTAAATTTATGTAGGGAGTATGAATTTTTCATTCTATCCGGGAGGTCGATAAAATTACTTAACCCTTTGAAAAAAACCGAATATTGTGATTTTTTCGTTTCAACATGTTCAATGAATAAATTATTTCCACATCATGTGTTATAATTATGGTGTTCAGAAACAGAAGATATTTTTTCTTGCAGATAAGTTGGGGCATCACCTGTTCTTATTTTGTAAATAAAAATCATTGTTTGATATAAGAACATCTTATCAACTGGTATCCACTTCTATGAACTTTACATTTTATTAATAGGAGTTCGTTTAGAACAGGAAGAAATAATTCTCATTGCCCGATTCTGGAGTTTTTGTTTTGTTGTTATTTTCATAATAAAGATGAAAATAGAAAATCGATAATTTTTCACATAGGATTCAATATAGAATCCAGAATGGTGATCTCAGGTGCTTTTCTGGAATAACGAACTTGAGATATTCACCTGAAATTCATCATACTTCATATATTCATGGAATTGAATGCAAAGCTCGATGTCGATTATGTTACGTCATTCGCATACCGTTCGTTGCTCATCAGTCGAATAGCCAGTCAAGACTCTGGCTGAAGTGCACAACGTAAGCAAACCATCATCGAAATTGTAAACTAGTACGCCGGAAAGATTACTTAACGCGGTACCAGTGACAGAAAGAAACACTACGAAATCTCTCATCACGATAGTTTCTAACAAGATTCTTCAGAGAGCTCGCTAGCATATGAAAGTATGCGCATGTAAGTGGAATGAATAGAAAATCGATTTCTTCAATAAGGATCAATATATTGAACAGAAATGGTAGATTCAGATGAAATTTCCTGGAATACGCAGAACGTTGAATGATATTCACCTGATAGCATACTTCATATATATCGATATTGAATCAAAGTTTTGATAAGCTCGATATATTTATTTAGCTGTCAATGCATACTTGTTTGCTCATCAGTACGGAGTAGTCAACCAGCCAAAGGTCCAAAGAACTCTGACTGAAGTGGTTGACTACTCCGTACTGATGAGGGCCAAGAAGCCTGAAACCGGTATGCGGATTGTTAGGTGAACACGACATAAATTAAACATAATCGAGCTTATCAGAAAGAAACATTTGCATTCAATGTCCATTGATATTATATGGAAGTATGCATGAATTTTCAGGTGAATATCATTCAACGTTCTGCGTGGTATTTGCCAGGAAAGTAGTTGTTTTTACCTGAGATCTACCATTTTCTGGTTCAATTTTATATTGAATCCTTTATGTGAAGAAAACCGTTTAATTCGATTTTTCTATTCATTCCACTTCACATGGCACTTATCTTCACTATATGCTAGACGGGCTTCCCACCCTACTGAGAAGGAATCTTTATTTAGAAACCTATCGAGGTGGGAGATTTTGAGTGTTTCTTTCTGTCACTAGGTATCGCCAGTTAAAGTTTATCTTTTCCGGCGTACCTATAGTGTGTTACAATCTCGTTGCTGGTTTGTTTACGTTGTGGTTTCACTTCAGCCAGAGTTCGTTGGACCTTTTGGCTGGTTGACTACTCGTACTGATGAGGGCCAAGAAGCCTGAAACCGGTATGCGGATTGTTAGGTGAACACGACATAAATTAAATATAATCGAGCTTATCAGAAAGAAACATTTGCATTCAATGTCCATTGATATTATATGGAAGTATGCATGGATTTTCAGGTGAATATCATTCAACGTTCTGCGTGGTATTTGCCAGGAAAGTAGTTGTTTTTCACCTGAGATCTACCATTTTCTGGTTCAATTTTATATTGAATCCTTTATGTGAAGAAAACCGTTTAATTTGATTTTTCTATTCATTCCACTTCACATGGCACTTATCTTTCAAAGATGAAAATGTTGTCACACCGATTTCTTGTTAGTAATGGCTGGCTTTCAAAAATAACTAAATCGAATGGTACACAGTGGATCAAACGCTTGTTTCAAATTTTCGATGGATTTGTCACCTTTAAATTAACGTTAATTTGTTCTTACTTGTATTTTTTAGAGTTTCGTTTCATTAAGTTTCATACTGTAAGAAGATTTCATCTTTTTACTTTCTGTATACGGAAATTTTGTTTTATTTGAACCGTTTGAATAAATACTATTATGCACAATTGTGTAGGAATATGTTGAACTGTTATCTGTGTTTTCATTTTGTAATTTAACATGATCTATACCTTTGATCCACTGTTGACCAGTGAGCGATTCAGTGAGTACCATCCGGGGTACACAGTGGACCAATTACATTTTCTTTTAAAACAAACTTTGTCTTTTTTCAAAACTCTCTACGATGTTAGAATCATTATAATTTGGGAACCAGATACATTAGTCGACCTCTGCTAGAATTCACAGCAATTCCAGCTGTAAATGTGGAAAGTAAGGGCTCGTAAAAAATACTGATCCACTGTTAACCATCTTACCATACATTTTTCAAAGTTTCATTCACTGTGTCTACCACAGCCAAAAAATCTGGATTTGAGAAGTCGATCAGAGCAAATGAGTGAACCGAGCACCTTCCAACATTTTCCACCACATCATCAATGTATGTCAGAAATGATAAAGGGCTGAGAACACTACCCTGTGGGTCTCCTTGTTCAGTTAAGATTATATCAGCTGAATTATTATTAAATATTAGTTTATGTCTCCTGTTCTCCAGGTAATTTACCAGCCATGCCAATGCATTTCCAATAACGCCAATCATTTCTGATTTTCTTACCAATCTATTCCTATCCACAGTTTCAAAAGCTCTCTGAATGTCGGGAAACACTAAACCTGTCATAAGATTTTAATCTAAGTTTTTTCTGAAATAATCTAGTCTCACAACTGTGACCACTCCGAAAACCTGACGGCATACTATTTATCACTCTGTTCTGATCTATGAAGTTTCTAAAGAAGGTAGTATATTGATTGGTCTCAAGTCATTAGCATCAGTAGAGTTTTTTACTTTGTGAATTCGCACAATTGTGGATACTTTAATAACATTGGGAATTTCACAGATTTCAAAGGATGAATTGATAAGATTTAATAGTGGCTGGGCAATATTACTAAAATTATTCTTGAGAAAAAGTATGTTCACATCATCTGGGCTACCTTTATTAGGCAGAGACAAAATAATTGTATGATTCACCTTTTGGTAAATATTTTTGAATGTATTTTCTGACGGTGCTGGACGATTTGGATACAACACCCTATATGCACTTTTTGCTGCATGTTTATTTTTGTTGTTTTGTATATAACAAGTATATATTCGAACTTTTTCTTCTTCACTGTAAACCCTTTTGATTATTCAATTCAAGAAATGTCACTAAACAAACTAATATAGTTGCCATTTTCATAGCTTACTTTGAAATTGTTAACTTTCATAGGATAGGTATTTACAGTAACAACTGGTCTAAGTTATTCGTCGTTCAATAACTCAATAACAGTATAAGATAGGGGTAATATAAAGTATTTTTTTGAAATCAGGAAAAAAGATAATTCCACTAATTCAGTTATATAATGGGTATCCCATTAAAAAAAACTGCAATCTGCACGCTACTGTATTTTTGATAGCATTTTATCAAAATTCAGTAAGTATAGCCATTTTTTGTTGTATTCATATTCCTAGAATCACAAGTTTTTCGTAGTCAATTAACTTGAAGCTGTCTAGAAATGTTCACTGTGTCTACTCAGAATTGGAAAATTCGGGCCCATATCTTCTATTTCATTACTTATTTGTTGTATACTTTCTACATAGTGAGTATGCAAGGCTTTCGGGATTGCATATAAGTATTTTATTGTTGCATCATCGTCAATTTCAATTTCTCTTATGGTATTACCATTTAATTCCCTTGGAACACATAATTTCAAGATTTTCCTCATTTCTACTGGATTGCCTTGATTTTCTGATATTTTATTTTCAAAATAATAACCGCTTTTCCTCCCTCATAATTTTAATTGAGTTCTGTGTGTAACAAACTTTTTGTAACTAAGGTATCTATTTCTTGTTGCCTCTTTAACACACTCTGTCCACCATTCCCTATATCTAGGATATATTTTGATTTCCCTTTTTAGGGCACTTTCATTGAGAATAGTAATCATTATTAAAAAAACTTTAAATTTCTCATCAATATCATACATTCTGAAGTACCAATTTATTTCGCCCAGTCTTTGGTTTATAAGGTCATAGTTAACATTTCTACCCCTGCTTTGACTTTGTCATGAATTTTATTCCCTAGCTTTAAATTATTCAAAATCTATCCGATGGATTAGAACTTAATTCGGCAAGGAGCAATCGAATTAAGTCTACAGCTTTCCACCGTTTTCCAGTCTGGTGCCACGAATGTTTAATTTTTCTCTGGGGCGTTATCATCCGACCCGGGCTTTGACTAGGACGACCCACGTTTGGTGCAGGACCGCTCAATTGACTGGGGTCAAATATCTCACTTGGTCAATTGACCGGTGAATTGACCGATCAAATTCATTTTGTACAGTCCTTAATTATTTTTATTAATTTTTTATTTCAAAATAACCCCATTCTCCCGAGGAACGGAATGATCCCAACAGGTCAAGTACCTGGGAGTAACGGAGGATCGCCGGCTCACCTAGAGACCACACGTCAAAATCATTAAGGGCAAATTTGCAATGACGATTTCCACTTTATAGCCACTCATCAACAGAAAGAGTAACTCTTCCTGAAGAACAAAGTTCCGATTTATAGAATGATGTTAAGACCTGTCATTTTGTAACGATCGGATCCTCGAAGGCTTGAACCTGCCTTCCATCAGGAGTATTATCAGAGACCGCAATTGGAAAGTATTCGATTACGCAATAACCCACGAGAATCCACTCGCTCTCTCTCACTGATTGTAACATAGACGACCCCTTGCGCTTTAAACGTTACAGGCACTTCCTGTTTGTCGAAATTAAATTAACGCACGAAAGTACTTGGCAAATATGCCTGGTATAAGAGGATTAGAGCTTCTGGCGCCTGCAGCCTTCTCATATGCATTGAAAAAACATTTCAACAACTCGAATCACTCGGGCTAATTCATTGTTTGAAATTCAAAATTGAATACACTTCGGTTTATGGTAAAAGAGCTTTGGTAGTGAAAGCTGCACCCTCTATAGGAATTCAAAAAAATCCAAATTCAGATGCAAAATTCTCTTCTCGCCCATTTTTGAGAACCGTCATCTAGTCCATAGCCAGTCATAATTCTCAATTCGTGAATAGCTGTTGCCCACTTGATGTCCAAAGAGTAAGAGCCTTCGAGTTACAGTTGACTTTAGTAACAGTGATAGGAGATCATGAGCGTTGCGTGTATTGTCATCCAGTTCTGAGCTATGTTTGGAGTTTCAAGCCACCAGCTCATCGGGAAGTTAGTTTAAAATCGGTTGCAAAATGTGTATTCGAACAGGCGGACAATACAAACGTGGTGAAATGACATTAAATCGCAACATCACGTTGAATAAACACAAAAAATAACGTATCCAATTATCGTTTGTATGTATCTACCTACATGCGTGGCGAATTGCTTTCGCTATTATTCCCAGTTCGCAAACAAACTGCAACCTGTTGACTTGGTCCCGATAACACATCGAATAGGGAAATAAAATAACAAAAGCTATTCGTAGAAGGGATGTCGTTCAAAGAAGTATTCGTTGGAGCACATGGAGTGGAAACATAGAAATACTGGGAATTCTAAACCACCACCTACAACCTCAAGTTGCAATAATAGGATGCCGGCAGCTTCTGAGACAAACAACAAACGGTATTGCTGTAAACAACAAAGGAAAGACACGGCCGGTTGGACAGGTTGAGAACTCGTTTCGGCAGTAAATATACTCAAATTGGAATGATAGAGAGATTAGCATGGCCCCTGCGCAAGGATGAGACGCAAAATCGTGTTCCACATTTTTACAAGCTCTTATTTAACTTCACATTTGTATGGATATATCTACGTATGTTCAGTACAAATCTTGCAAGTGAATTTCGACCCACTTCGTCCGATTACATTGGAATGTGGCAGGTGTTCATTATTACAAGGACTGAAAACCATTTTGATTATTCCATTGAACAAATATAATATAGTTGTCATTTCCATAGCTCACTTTAAAAATGTTAACTTCATACTATAGATATTCACAGTAACAACTAGTCTAAGATATTCGACATATGCATAGAGGTAACATATGCTATATTTTTGAAATCAGGAAAAAAAACATTCTGAAAATTCAATAATATACAGGGTATCCCATTTGAAAAATATGTATTTTTTTATCCACTGAAATCTGCACGCTACTGTATTTTATCAAAATTTAGTCATAACCACAAAACTTTTACCTCCAACTTTTTTTCTATGAGCAACAATAACGATGATAAGAGGTGGGTAATTTATAGTGACTAATCCGGTACCATCCTTTCGAATTGGGTTGACTCCAGTATGGATTTTGAGTTAAAAACAATATGTCGGTCTCAATAAGATTTCCCTTTTTTTCAATGAACTTCTTGAACAAGCGAGTGGACCACATATGTGGATTGTCGAAATTTCTAATCAACCATTTACTATCTGACAGTTTTTTGGAACCACCTTGTGTAGTTTTAGAGAATATTAGATTATACTCTATCCGACCTGTTGGGTTTCTCAAATTATTAGTTTCTTCTTAGAAATATTGGATACAGGCAGAATATCCCGCCCCTCCTCCCAATGCCAGCTCATGTGAAACTATACGCAGCAAGTCATCTGGAGTAACTTCAGTCCGGATTTCAATAAAAAAAATTATATTCGTCACTGGTTGAGGCTGCGGCACTCTTTGGCATCACCCATATCCCAAAGAAAGATTGGCCAGAGCTAGGTTCATTTATACCCAGAGAGAAGACATTGTTGTGTGTCCGAAATGTCGAGTTGAAGGATTCAGATGGCAGTTGGAAAATGATGCTCAACTTGATCACTTCAGTTGGAGTCCACATTGTGGGTTTTTCACAGAAGAAGAAGCTGCCACTCTGAGGAGACGTATGCAGCTCGTAGATTGTCTTTTACCCAGAGACTAGGTAACAACGAACACACCTACCAACAGCAGCAGCAGCGACCATCCTCATCAATGTCGTGCAAAGTATGTTTGGAAAAGGACATGAAAGTGGTTTTCATGCCGTGCAAATACTTGGCCTGCTGTGCGGAATACTCGATGAAATTGGACAATTGTGCTGTGTGCAGCCCAATTCAATACTATTTGAAAGTTTTTGTATCTTAGAGAGATGATTCAATATATAGAATTTGAAAATTAACTTGTGCATTTTATTCATTGTCTCATCCCACACACCGTTGGGGTTATGTTTCGAAAAAAAGTAAGGTTTGAATTCCTCCCCACCTCATTTGAATTTTGAGGTTATGTTTCCTCTAAAAGTGGGGTAATATTTGGAAAAGGAAGGTTACAATTCCCACCTCATTCAAATTTTGGGGTTATATTTTCTCTGAAAGTGAGGTTATGTCACACACAAAGAACGCTGATGTTCGAGGGTGAGACTGAATGACGTAATCGTTTTTGACTTGCTCAGACAAGTCTGAACTTGTCTGAACTGGTCTCTATCCAATAGGTCTTTTCATTTAGATGATTTTTTAAGGCGCATGCGCTCGTTTTGAGACCCAAAGTCTGATTGGCTATCGGGAAAGTGAATAGCCATTGGTTAGTTTTGAAATAACAATGTGAGATTGGCTTAGTTCAAAATTAGCGGTATTTTCACATTTTGTCAACAGTCAACTTCATGACAAATGCACCTGCATACATTGGCGTTCGTAACTTTCTTTGTACTTATTACCTATTTTATACCGCCAAAACCCTTTCATTCGTAGATAAAATAATGTACACGAATATTTTCCAATGGTGAGTTTTCTTCTCCATGTAAATTCAAGTCAACTATCCATAGGAAAAATCAGAAATATTTTATTTCCTTTAAAAAAAAAATTCGCCTTCAATGCCGTTGGGTCTGACAGGTAAACAAAGTTAGTCGTTTGTCATCTAAATGAAAAAGCCTATTCAGGAAAACATCGAATGAAGTGATGACACAGAGCTGTCATCATTTCATTCAAAGTTTTTCTATATAATAAATAAAAATCAAAGTCGATATACACTCATTTTATTGATACATATTTTTTGAGTATGAACAATAAATTATATATTAATATATTTGTGATGGAGAAAAAAAAGTATTCATTTTTCGGTTATCACACTGGCACAATAAATAGAAATTCCTTTCTAATGGTTGCTCTGTAGTTTTCTGCGTTCAGCATCCCGAGCAGCTCTGGTGGTCGCAAAATCCACATCAGAAAACATATTAAATTTTTAACCGACGAAAACAAATAGGAGGAGGTTCTCTAGGCGACGCGTATATTTTTTTTATTTTTTTATATATGATCACGCATAACTTTTCACAGAGCAATTCGATCCCGATGATTATTTTTTCATTGGATAGGGTGTACTTTGAAGTTGGTCCCATTCGAATTTGAACAAAAAAATTGATTCCTAAGGGTAGCAAAATTTTGATCGTTCACCCTCTGAATTTCGGTCCGTTAACCGATTCTATCAGACATACCTTTGTAGTGGGTTTTCCGATTTGGATGATTCTTTTTTTATTACATAGGGTATACCTCATAGTTGATCATATTTCAATTTGGAATGATATAGGTAATCCAACCCTATGGTGAGAAAAATAGGGGATGATTGATTTTTCACCTGTGAACATTGGCACACATATGTAGTTGACATTGACAGATCCTCCTACATCCGTCACAATAATTACATTCTATGAAGGGATGGAATAGAAAGTGATGAAATCAACTGACCAGTACTTTCAAAAGTAATTTATATTATATAACAATAAATAGTTAAAGTGGATAATCATATTATTTAACAGTTAATAGTTGAAGTAAGCTAGGTAAGTAGTATTTTTGAAGTAATCAAAAATTAAGTAGGTGGTAATTAATAGATTTCATCCACAAAAAATTGAAAAATAAAAACTATTTAACAAAAAATTAAGCCGACGAAAAAATCAATTGAAAAGCAAAAAATAAAATAAATCTTTTTAGTCTCAATGATAATTGAGCTCCTAAGCTAATGTAACTAATTTTGAGTCGGCGCCAAACAAACTAGCAATTGAATTAGGTAAAGCATAAAATAATGGCAGCGTGATGCACAGTGGCGGGCGTTATGATTACTTCTTCAAAGTAATATAATGATCTTCGATAATTGTTTGTTTGGCGCCGACTCAAAATTAGTTACTCACATTAGTTTAGGAGCTCAATTATCATCAAGACTAAGAAGGTTTATTTTACTTTTTGCTTTTCAGTTGATTTTTTCGTCGGTTTAATTTTTATTTTGTATTTTTCGTAACAAATTGCTTGTAATTGCTTAGAAGTAGAATTCCACATAACTTCAACTTTCCTATAATCCGGTGACAATTATGGATTTTTTATCTCTAACGATGGAAAATAGTGACTAAAGTTTATCTTTGAGTCCCAGATGATTCCATACCTGATTTTATGAACACCCTGTTCCTAATTTCAAACAATTAAACTATTACCACGCACCACAATCGCGCAAAATGAAAGCATTTTCTGGTAATGAAATGGATACTACATATGAAATTTTTACATCGAAAGTTCAGGCAAATTCATGTGTTTGTCCCGCGGGCTTTTTGAGAGTTAAACGGAATTATATATCACTGGGCTCTCATCAAACATTGTGCCATTTGTGTTCACATTTATGGGATAGCTAGTACATGACCACTGCCAATACTTCAGTGAAACAAATCTTTATAAAAGTCAAATATTGGAAATGGCCTACAATATTTGTTGTGGGTAGAGTCGCCATTCTCGCCAAACAGTATTACGAACCATTTTCAAGGAATTGATCAAATATCTCGAAACATTTTTAATCAAAAACTCCTCATTACAAGCTATTATTTAACTTAACATTTGTATGTATGTTTAGTTCAAATCTTGCAAGTGAATTTTGACTCACACCTCCAGTTGTCCGATTAACGTGAAATTTGGCAGGTGTTCATAAATCCGGTGACAATGTATTATGGAATTTCTGCTAGAAAAAAAAAACTAGATGGCGGCTCCAATATCGTGGATGAGTTATGTGATTATGGTTCGATTCTATTCGAAATTGGTATATGGGGGTTTTCGGGGGCAGAGAACACGAATTTTTTGTCAAAATTAAAATGGCGGCTCCAATATAGCGACGAGTTTTGTGTAAATAAACAGATTTTTTCGTGGTGCCCCAGATGAAACTTATCTTTTGCACAAGGTGAAATGTTTTAATTTATTTTGCTGTTGTATTTATTGTTATATTATTACAGTTCTGTTCAATTATTGGAATTGCTGGGGCTTGTCGAAGAGACGAACTACTTAAAATAACGATCAAAGATATTGTTGATCAAGGCGACATGCTTGTTATAATCATTCCAGACTCAAAAAAACTTTTTAACAAAAAATTAAACCGACGAAAAAATCAACTGAAAAGCAAAAAATAAAATAATTAGTCTAAATGATAATTGAGCTCCTAAACTAATTTAAGTAACTGATTTTGAGTCGGCGCCAAACAAACAATTATCGAAGATCATTATCTATGAAAGAAGTCATCAAAACGCAGCCGTGCATCTCGCTGCCATCATTTTACGCTTCACCTAATTCAATTGCTGGTTTGTTTGGCGCCGACTCAAAATCAGTTACTTACATTAGTTTAGGAGCTCAATTATCATTTAGACTAAGAAGGTTTATTTTATTTTTTGCTTTTCAGTTGATTTTTTCGTCGGTTTAATTTTCTGTTAAAAAGTTTTTATTTTTTACTTTTCAGTTCCGTATTTCGTCGGTTTACATTTTTTGTTAAAAAGTTTTCATTTTTCAATTTTTTGTGGCTAAAATCTACCAATTACTACCCACTCGTTTTTTGAGTACTTCCAAAATACTTACTTACCCACCTTACTTCAACTATTACCAGTTAAATAATATGATTATCTACTTTTACTATTTGTTGTCATATAAATTATTTTCGTTGTTCTGGTTAGTTTATTTCATTACTTTGTATATCATTCCATCCTCTCATAAAATATACTGATTTTGACGGAACAAGAATAATGTCAGTAGCGATCTGTCATTGTCAACTACGTATGTGTGTGCTAATGTTCACTAGTGAAAAATCAATTATCCCCTATTTTTCTACCCGTATGGGTGGCTAATTCCTTCCGAAATCCAAATATAAGGTATATCCTATCTATTAAAAAAAGAATCATCCAAATCGAAGAACCCAGTACAAAGTTATGCCTGATAGAATCGGTTAACGGACCAGAATTCAGAGGGTGAGTGATCAGTATCCTTCATTTCGCTACCCTTAGGGGTGGATTTCATCTTTTAAATTCAAATGGGACCAAAGTCGAAGTACACCTTATCCACTGAAAAAAGAATTATCGGAATCGGACGCCTCAGTAAAAAGTTATGCGTGATCATACATAAAAAAATATGATGGAAAAACATAAAATATACGGGTCGAATAGAGAACCTCCTCCTTTTTGGTTTCGTCGGTTAAAAATGGAGAAAGGCGAGTTTTCACAGTTACAGACAAACTTTGCGACGGAGTGAATCCCTTAGAAATATTCCGACAATACGCCAACTTAAGACCAAAGCATTGTAATCATAATATATTTTTCGTGAATTATAAATTAGAAAAGTGTACAGTGCAAGTGATTGGTGTGCATACATTTGCGAAGATACCTAGCTTGATCGCAAAATACGCCAAACGAACTAGAGTACACCGGGCATTGTTATCGGCGCACATCTGCAACACTTTTGGTCAATACCGGCGCAGATATTCCGTCATCAAAACAGCACGGAGGATGGAAATCCTCAACAGTCGCCGAGGGATACATTGAGGATTCCATTCCCAATAAAATAAACGTATCAAAAAGCATTTCAACAGGTAAAGCACTCCAAGAGAGAAGTTTTTGATATAGTGCTGTTGGAGCACCCGCATCTGAAGTTGCATCAACAAGTACCCAAAATCAAAACTTGTCTCTTGCATCTTCTTCGACAGCAGGAATTAATATCAATAATTGCACAAACTGTACGTTCAATATTCATCTTCCTCATTGATTTAATTTTGTAGTATAATTAAAATAGAGAGTTGTTACTCTTCAAATCAGAATACATTTTGTTTAAATGCATTAAATTTATGATCGAGCCGAGGCCAGCAAACAGGTGAGTGCTTACTTTTATAAAGGTATGTAGAGGTTGACGGAAAAATGTAATATGCACCTCGGCGAAAAACTGTCTATTGTCTCGCCTGCTTGCTATCAATTTGCAGGCTCGACTATAATAGACAATTGCATAACTATAAGGCACAGTGCAATAAAGAAGCACTTTTTTCAATAAAGTTCTGTTTTTTGCATGAACGTAGAAAAAAGAAATTATTTTATCCTTTCTAGTGCATTTGTACAAAAGTTGACTTTTTTTTAATGTTTATTACAAGCTTATATTTAACTTCACATGTATATGTATGTTTAGTTCAAATCTTGCAAGTGAATTTTAACCTACTTCTAGTTGTCCGATTAACGTGAAATTTGGCAGGTGTTCATAATTCCGGTGACAATGCCTTATGTAATATGCTGGAGAAAAAAAACAAAATATATCTTGTGTCAACTATGTAGTAAAAAGAAAGGCCAAGAAAGCAATAAAACATGGATCATAAATAGGGAATAGTGGCAAGTCGCTGAGAAATAAGAAAAACAGGATTTTGAAAACCGGAGTCATAGAAAGTGGAAAATAAAGTATGGAAAAGTCCGGAGAAGTGCTGCAGGGTAAATGTGACGAAAAAAATGAATCTACTGAAATTTCGGATATAAAAAAAAAAACCTTGATAGTGGAAACGAAGAAATAAGAAATAACGAATCATTAGATGAAGAAATAAAAAAAGCTGATAATCGTGACAGAGTCATTACTGGAAGTAAATACGTAGAAACCAGAAAGAAATTAAATTCTCTTACTGGGTGATGAATATATGGTGAACTTTCCGAAAGTATTAAAAACTATTCTAGATAAATCAAAATTCGTAATTGAGGAATGTATCAACCTGGGAGGAGAATTAGCAGAAGTTGCCCATGATGTATTCCAGAGAACTATTCAATATGGCCAAAATGACTTTATTATCGTAATGTACAGCACTGACAACATATGCAATAGAAAATCATTAGGACAAGCATTAAAGAATCTTCTTCCACTAGGTAGATCACAAATCTAATAATGATAGCAGAAACTTTTCAGGAACATGATAATATTGTGAATAAAATTGTAAGTAACTCCATCAACAAGTATATGAAAAAAATTAGAAATACCTCTATCAAATCTATTGTTGACTCAAAAAGTATATCAAGCAAATGGTACATACTTGAGTCTGTAAAATAATTTATTATGCAGTCCAAATCAAATCATAATGTAAATTTAAAAACTGTTGATATGGATCTCTCTTTCTATAATACTAAGGGAGCACCTCCGAGTGAACTTGTCCTTCCAGTCACTCCTTTCGGTAATGATAACGCGAATTCAACTGCACATTCAATTAATGATGATGCTGACTATGATTTTTTAGGGAGAAACACTCTGAACAATGTATTAACATAATGCTATTAAACATCCAATCAGTACGTAATAAAACGAACGAGCTGTACATTTTTTTGGAAAGTCAAAATTTTCCTAACATTGTTATGCTAACTGAATACTGGCTGGAGGAGGGCGAACCACTTTATATACCAGATTACTTTATTGTATCAAAATACTCTAGAACCAGCTCTATACATGGAGGAACACTGATCCTTCTTCACAAAAGGATATGTGAAACTATTAATTTCATCAAGTGTGATAAATATGATTGTATGTTGGTCGAAAAAGAATTTGAATTTTCAGTGATTTACTGTAAGGATTACAATTTATACATGTTTTGCATTATCGGTCACCATTATGTAACGTAAATACCTTTCTGGAGAGAATAGAAATGTTATTATCACAAATTCCTCCTAAGGCATTTGTTATATTTACGGGTGATTTCAATATGAATTTTGAGAATAAACTCTCCACATCAACATTATTATTAGAAAACATCCTGACCACATTTAATCTTACAATGCACGTTGAATATCCTACACGTATTTCTAGCTATTCTAGTTCGATCTTGGACTATGTATGTTCAAATACCCACAGAATCAGCTGTAAAGTTGTGAGTGCCGGACTCTCCGACCATGAGTCTGTTTTATTTAAATTCCAATGCGACCAAAAAGTGTTGAAATCAAAGAAACGATTTGGTAGGATCTACAGCAGGAAAAACTTTGATAAATTTATAAATGTATGCAACAATACAAACTGGGATGATTTCATGCTTCATAATAATGACCCATTGAATAGGTTCCATGAAAAAATGTCAAATGTATTTAATAGTGCATTTCCTCTGCAAAAAATAAAAATTAAAGTAAAAAAGCCATGGATTACGAAAGACATAAAAATATCAGCAGAAAATCTACGATCCCTACATTCAATTCGTAAATATTTGGGTAACGATGCAGCCTTCAACTCCATTTACAATAGGTATAGAAGTATTCATAGAAATACTATAAGGACTGCAAAACAGCGTTACTATAATGAAAGAATTGAAAGATCTGCAAACAAACAGAAAGAGAGCTGGGCAATTATAAATGACCTCAGAGGGAAAAACAATACAGCTCCACTAAAAACTGATCTAAACTCTGATTTTATAAATAACTATTATTGCACTGTGGCATACAACTTATCAAAAGAAATAAAATCTAATACTCATCCATTAAGTTTTCTCAAGGACAGATCCATATCAGAGACATTTTTTTTCATGCCTACAGATGCTACAGAAATTAAGCAAATCTTTAAAGAAATTAAAAATACAAACTCTTCCGGTTGGGATGACATGACCATAAAGATATTCTCCAATTTACCAAATTCCGCTCTCACTGGCCTGGCGGAAGCTATAAATGCAAGCTTTACATTGGGAATATTTCCTGCATGTTTGAAAACAGCTATTGTTATTCCCTTACACAAAGGTGGTGACACCAGCAATCCTGCTAACTTCAGGCCTATTTCTATGCTACCTACCCTCGCGAAAATCATAGAAAACTTGTTAAAAAAAGAATTATGTTGTTTCTAAATAGAAATAATATTATTAGTTCCAGTCAGTTTGGATTTCAAAGCTCAAAAAGTACGGGAGATGCTATGTTCCATCTGTTAGAAGAGGTATATCTACGTCTTAATAATCGAGAAATGGCAGCAGCGGTTTTTTGTGATCTTTCGAAAGCGTTTGATTGTGTGGATCACGAAATCCTGCTGCAAAAGCTAGAAGTATATGGCTTTAGAGACGTATCGTTGAGATGGTTCAGATCATACCTATCAGAACGCACTCAAAAAGTCACACTCCATGGCAACATATCACAATCCCAGACAGTAACTCGTGGAGTTCCACAAGGGTCGGTTCTCGGCCCAATTCTCTTCTTGCTATATATCAACGATTTAGCTTGCATTGATATATCTGCAAATATAACTCAATTTGCAGATGACACCACATTACTTTGGCACAGCAATAATGAGATGCAACTGCAGCAAAGGATTAGCCAAGATATAAAAAAAATAAAAGAATGGTGTGATGCTAATCTTTTATCATTCAACATCGCGAAGACTAGCATTATCACACTCAAGTGCTCCTCGCTGGAAATTTACCTAGGTTCTCAACTAATTGAAAACAAGGAGTCTGCAAAATTTTTAGGATTGCAAATAGACAAAAACTTTGTTTTTGCAAATCATATAACTAATCTTTGTAAGAAAGTTTCTTCAGGTTGCTTTGCTGTCAGAGTATCAGCAAATGAATTGGGCACTATGTCGGCCAAAAAGGTGTACTTTGCTCTGATTGATTCCCATTTACGCTATGGTATATGTTTTTGGGGAACATCTTGCCAATATTTATTTGATAGGGTATTTGTACTGCAAAAAAGAGGAGTTAGAAATATGTGTAAGGCAGGATTCAGGGACTCCTGTAGGTCCTTATTCAAAAAACACAATATCCTGACCTTGCCTTGCATTCTTATTTTGAAAATGGTATGCCTAATGCAAAAAAAATACAAAGATGAAATTTCTACTATATCTCGACGTCATACTAGAAATACGTTCAATATAAGTTTACCAATTCCAATCTCTTCAAAAATTAAGAGATCGTTCATTTACAACGGCAAGAAAATGTTTAATCACTTGTCAAATGAAATTAAAGGTGAAACATGTTCCACAAAACTTAGAAAATTAGTAAAAAAGTTTTTGATATCGAAGGCCTATTATTCATTAGACGAATTCTACTCAGATAGGAATATCAGCATAAAATCTTAAATTATTTTAAATTGTGACTATTTATAATATATGTTATATGTTTTTATATATTTTATATGTATATGTTTTATATATTTTATGTTTCTTATGTTAATTAACAATTTTTGTGACTACGTATGTTGATAACGTGATTGTGTTTTTTTCCTATTTACATTGTTATTTATATATTTACATATTTACTTTTAAGTACTCGCTTTGTCAACAAAAAATTATTTTTTCCGACAATAAAGCATATTTTGATTTGATTTGAAAATGACTGCTCCAATATCGCGGATGGGTTTTGTGATTACGGTTCGATTCGATTCAAAATTGGTACGTGGTGGTTTTTCTGTCAAAATTGATAAATTCAAGATGGCGGCTCCAATATGGCGACGAGTTTTGTGGTTATAGCCCGTTTCCAAAAGAAATTGGTATGGGTATGGGGGTTTTTGGGGGGGTCGAAGATCATGATTTTTTTGTCAAAATCCACGAATTCAAGATGGCGGCGCTAAGATGGTGACGAGTTTTTTTAGTATAGCCCGATTCCATTTAAAATTGGTGTGTGGGGGTTTTTGGGATCGGACATCATGATGTTTTTGTCAAAATTCATGAATTCAAGATGGCGCCGTTTTCTGTTATTATGGCCCGATTCTATTCAAAATTGATATGTGGGTTTTTTGGGGTCGGAGATTATCAGTTTTTGTCAGAATTCAATAAGATGACGGGTTTTATGAATGACTAAAAAGAATTGAATAAAATAAATAGACGAGCTTTTATACAAATGCACTGAAAAGGAAAAAATTCTTTCATAAATTGTTTGACCTACGTTTTATTCTGTGAGTAGAGATTCAAATGCTTGCCGCGGATATAAAATTGGTATTCATGAGTTGAAGAAATTATTTTTTTCCTTTTTTAGTGCATTTGTATAAAAGCTTGTCTTAAAAAAATGTTTCAATCATTTTTATTATTAACTTTAATCTACACCAAGCATCTTGGAAAAAAAGGAACTTAGGTGTCAGATTTCTTTGCATGGAAGTTCGTTTCTGTTAACTGAACCTTTGTTTCAATATGATCTGATTGCCCGAAAAGAATTGTATAATTTCCAGTAACGATGAGCTTGAGTTGGACATTGTTAGAGACTATTTCTCTCACTATGTTTGAATCAGTCAAAGGTTCTGGAGTTTTGCAGAAACAACCAATCCGATCAGTTTTATAGTGATGAATGCCTTCTTGCTGTTTTATACTGACAAATGGAAGTTTTTGTGTTTATAACATACTAGCTGTGGATAAAATGTTGTAGTGCACTTCATGTCTTCATTAGTATATGAAACACTCAAGAAAAGGAAACACTCGAGCGACGCTCTCGTGTTTTTTTTTTATTTATTTTTATTTATTTTTTTTTTTTAGATATAATATATCCAACAGGCCTAAGCCCAATAACAGGAGTATATAATAATAATTGTAACAATTTGAAGTGAATAGTAAATCAGGAGTAAATGATAATCAATGGTAACAAATAATAACAAAATCATAACAAAAAGATGCCTAGCTAGAGGTCATTCAAGAGAGTGAAGGTTAGATTAAATAGAAAAGGTGATAACTTAGAATAAAGTAAAGTACAGATGCACGTAGGAGATACAAGTAAAAAATTCGAAGTGTATATATGGCGAAGCTAATTTGGAATAAGTCTATACAGTTGCTTTCTAAATTCATTCAAGTTAGAAAAGAAGATGTCTACAGAGGGTACATTGTTGAGGCTTCTACACATAGTTGAGATTGGACTATTGTAGTGATGCTGTGAATTTGGCATGTCGATTCGAAAAGACAAGTGTGACCTCGACGAAGTACGTGGAGTATTGAAATTTAATAGTGATAATAGAGATGTTGAGTCAACTTGGTTATTTATCAGTTTGTATACAAATATGATATTTGCTATTTCTCTACGTTTTCTCAGGCTAACAAAATTGAATTCTTCCAATAGTAAATCGTATTCGTAGTGATAAATTGGATAAGTGTGGTGTTTCTTGTAGAATAGGAATTTAAGAAATTTCTTTTGAACTGATTCAATGGCTGATATGTATTTGACGTGGCTAGGGTTCCACACTACATTACAATATTCAAGTTTGCTGCGAACTAAACAGTAGTAGATAGAGGAAATAGCCCTGAGATTTGAAAATTCTTCACAAATACGTATTAAAAAACCCAGGGTTCTTCTAGCATTGTTTATTATTTTTTCAATGTGCTGATTAAACGTAAGTTTGGTATCAAAGAGAACACCTATGTCTTTGCATTCATTCACTCGTCTTAGGATACCATCACCGATTCTATAGTCATATATAACGGGAGAAACTTTTCTGGAATAGCTCATGATTTTGCATTTATCAACATTCAAATATAACTTATTCGCCGAGCACCAGTCCGATAAGAGATTTAAATCGTGCTGGAGACGAAAGCAATCGGTAGTGTCTGAGATTTCTGTATATATTTTCATATCATCAGCAAAGAGTAGTTTACTCGACTGAAAAGTAGTACATATTTCATCGATGAATATTAGGAATAGGAGTGGCCCTAAGTTCGATCCCTGTGGTACTCCTGAGTAAGCTACGAAATTGGAAGATTTCACACCTTCATATTCAACAAATAGTTGTCTATCGCTCAAGTAGGATTCCAATAGATGCTAAATCTTGGGCGAGAGACCAAAAGCTCCCAATTTAACAATAGCTGATTGTGGGATACTGTATCAAACGCTTTACTGAAATCAGTATATACAACATCAATTTGGCGACGATTATCAAGGGAATTAGATATGAACTGCGTAAACGTGCAAAGGTTAGATACAGTGCTACGTGATTTCATAAAACCATGTTGGAAATCTGACAGGGATTTACTCACATGTATATAGATGAGATCGAAAAGAATAATTTCGAGTAATTTTGAGAAACCAGAAATTAAGGCTATTGGTCTATAGTTACGAATGTCTCCTATTTTTCCTGATTTGAAGACAGGACAAATACGGGATTGTTTCCATATGGCGGGAAAAGTTTCGGTATTCAGGATGAGGTTATAAATAAAAAGTAGAGGCCTACATAGCACTTTCTAATTAGTCTAACGGGGACATTGTCAGGACCGCACGTCAATTTGTTTTTTAGCTTTTTTGCCGCCGTTAGAATGAGTTCCTCGCTGATTTTATTAATATGTAAATAATGACTGGAACTGATATCGCATTCGGGAAAGGTACGTTCATTTGAGAGAGGAGAATCATGGACATAAGCATTGCTGAAGTGTTCAGCAAAGGCGTTGACTATAGATTCGGATGATGTAAGCTTTTCGTCATTGATGAACATAAGTCCAGGGATACGAGTTTAATTTTTTTTGGTGTTGATGAATGACCAAAACTCACGGGGATTACTAGTCAGGCTATTTTCTGATTTTTTAATGAACTCTGAGTAAGCAAGGTCTATTTCAGTTTTAATGATACGCCGGAGGTGTTTATAACGTTCCAAGTAAAAATTATATTTGCACTTTCTGTACATTTTGTGGTAGTGATTTTTTTTTAATATTATTGATAATGTTTTTGGTGAACCACGTTGGGTATTTGCGAGTATTATTAATTACTAAAGGGGTGCACTGACAAATTACACTTTGTAAGGTAGCATTGAACTCTTCACAAGCTATATCAACATCGGAGATAGATTCTAAATAATTCCAGTTAATTTCGCTAATTTTTTGGGAAAACTTTTGTATGTTAATTTTACGGAAATTGTAACGTTTAGCATCCGATATAAATACCTTCTCAGTTTCACAATCAATTTCCAAATTCACAGCAAGACTAGGGTGGTGGACATCAAGTTCAACCAACGGATCAGAGTCAAGGAGCACTTTGCAATCCATATTCTCGGGTGACATAACAAGACCTAAAATTCTACCATTTATATTTTCTATGAAATTGTTCTGTATTAATTTACAATAACTAATGAATGAGTTAAATTTGAGAATTAAATTAGATGATTCATTGGTTTCATAATATTGCTGTAATTCAGTAATATTGAAATCTCCTAAAACTATTGATTTATTGATACAATCCAAATTTTCCAGAAATTCAAACAATTCGTCATATTCCGCAAAGGTAGTTCCTGGAGGAATATAAATTACTAGTATAAAAATTGGTGCATTTTTAACAATTATTTTCACACATCAATAGACTGAATGGGACAGTTTATTTGACAAAATTCCGATTCGTGAAAGTTACTATCCACAGCAAGAAGGACACCACCACCTCTGGTACCATAAGATCTGTCTTTACGATATACCACATAGTTGTTGGGAAATAATTCGGAATTAAAGACACCGTCCCTTAACCAGCTTTCTGTAATAGCAATAATTTTGTGTTCACTTGCCAGAACACTTTTAAAGAATTTGTGTGTTTTCGAATTGAGACCATTGCAATTTTGATAGTATATTGAGGTGGTCATATTACTGATTACATTTGGCGGGTTGGATGTCCAGACTGGTTTTTTTTAATCATGGGGATGCCGTTTCTGTAGAAGATATATGATCCTTCGGCGCCATTGTTGCGCAAGACATTCAGCTCGTTCCAAATTCGCTGGTTATATTCTCTTTGATGTATGGTTAGATCCGGTTTTATTTGTATTTTTTCATACGCATTTATGTCTAATAATGTTTTCCTCTGCTTTACCATCATCAAGGCATGTTGCTTTTCTTCCGTGTTTAATATGGTTAATAAGACACTCATACAATAAATAACTATTAAACAGTGGCAGTACCTTTAAAATTTCGAAAATGTATGGATTTTTTCCTGATTGGAAGGATATAACAGTTAATGACAAACTGAGTCGCTTCCGATAATACTATTTTTGCAATGAGTTGAAAAAATCCACGATATCTTTAGATGAACTCAATTAGAAGCAATTCTCAAGTTTTCCGTCGAACAATCACTCTGTTTTTGTTTCCACTTTCAAATTGTTCTACAACAAATCAGCGTTTATTTAATATCTCACGCTTCGGTTGCGCCCTCATTTCCTTCAAACGCTAGAAGTTCTGAAGTGCAACATTGCGAAAAAAAAAGTTCGAGACAACTTCGGGAAAGAATTCATATTGAAAATTGGAGTTTTTCCATCATCCTGTTGAAAACAATAAAAAAGATTCGAATGCTACACTTTTGTGATTCGTAGGCTTTCGAAAATTAATCAATTGCAAAATATCCATTTCATTTCATTCATTGTAAGAGATAAAAAGCGATAATGCCGCAATACATTTAGGTTTTGATAAGAGGACCCACGCGCCCATGAAAAACATTAGCTGTAGGTTCATTATAAAAGCTGATAACAGTGGAGATTCATTAAAGCAGTACAGTTTTGTTACAAATCGGTGTAGGTATAATCCTGGGGGGAAAATCCCTTCGGCTCATTCATGGTACACAAAATAATTGATGAATATGTAACATTCTGCAGGTGTTTTGCTTTGGCTTTATTTTTAGTTTGGTCTGAGTTAGATTCATTTGTTGAATGAAATTTGAGATTGAAATGAGGAATATTTTTCTGTGAAATGTTTAACAGGAGAAGTCATATCCAGTTTGAGAATTATTTGAGTGGATGCAGATGAGTGAATAAAAGCTGTAGACTAAACAGACTCCGGGAATAAAATGGGTGACTTAAGCATTATGTCGAAATGAACGGAGATTGGGTTTAAAACGAGACTGAATGCTTTTGCTAGTTCAGCAATATCGAGAGCAGAGAACGAGGGTTTAGAGGGGGCAATTATAGAAAATTATTTATGGGATTGAAAGATGCTCTTTTAGAGCTGTTTTTCCAGCAGGGACATTTATGTTGGGAGAACATGCGGCTATATTATCGTTTCCTCTAAACGAAGTACAGGAAGCCGCGTTTAGTTCCTTCTCATGTAAGATTATTTTGGTATTTCCAACATAAGTGCCTTGATTTGTTTAAATATATGCTCCCCGTATTTCGATCTTAAAATTTCTCAATTTATTGATATATTATTATCTGTGATCAGTTTTTCTCATTCTAAAAGTTCTTGGCGTTTCTCCTACGTAAGTTTCACCTCGGATATATGGAACGATGTTTACATTTTCTGTTCGAATCAAGGAACACCATGTGAACCTGTGTACTGTGTCTCAGATTTTGACAAGTAACTCAGGAAAAGACACGAAAATTCAACCTTATGGCAGTTGAAAATTTATATGGGAGTACCGTTAGTTTTGAAGTTAAGGTCATAAAATTAGGTTTTGGAGAACTTTGTGACAAATAAAAAAATGTGTGTTTCAGTGTGAAAATTTGTATGCGGATTCCATTAGTTTTGGAGTTCGAGTCATGGAAATTGATATGTTGGCTCTTCTCTTCAAATAAAGGAACACGTATTCCGGGGTTTTTGAAGATTAAACCGTGGAGGGGGCTGTTCTGCCTTGTCGTTAATGACCAATTCGAGAATTCATAATTCAAAGTTTCTCTTTTTGCTAATGATCTGAAGATTTTCATAGTTGTGTTCTTGATGCTAATCTTGTCCAAGTAGATCTGAATGATATATCTGAATTTCCACAAACTTCCACTCGCGTTTCATTATCCTCCATCTTTACCTTCTTCATTAGATAATTCAACCTGTTGAGTTATTAAATTGTTTCTTTTTGTGTACCGTGGTATTATTTATAATACCTTTTTTTTCATGAGCCAATTCTACTGATGCGGCAGTTATCCGACTTCTTTTCATTTCTTATGATTATTATTATTGTTGTTTTATTTCCGATTCAGTTTTTTATATTGTTTATGAAATTTGGTACACACATCAGCGTCAGTTTCAGTAAGAATATCTATCCAATATTTCTGTACCATTGTTTCTATAAATTGATTTTTATTCAATGAATATCTGAATTTTTGTGTTATATATTTCATACCGCAGTAGTGGACTGTTATGTAGATTCGAGGGCTACAAAAATGTTATTTTGAATCTTGAAAACAATACCCCTTTTTTGAAGACGTCTGAATGAAATAGTACACGGTACGGAACCTGCGGAGCGCGAGTCAAACTCGAACTTGACTAATTTCTATACTTCAAAATCAATTTGAGAAAAAATGGAAGATGGTTCAATGACTGCCTTTAATTTTTTTTTAAGAATAATGTACCCAATAACATGACATGATACGTTTTCCCCTCAAACTGTAAGTTGAAGATACTTCTCTCCAAAAATGGGAAAAAATTTCTGTTCCCAACAGGTTCATCGATTGTTTGGGATTTCTATAGAAGTAGTTTTTATAAATTGACTATTGCCAAGTGAATATAAAATTTTAATAAATCACGTTTTCTAACGATAAAAGAACATCTGAATGTGAAAAACACTTGGTATTTTTCATGAAAATTTTGGTATTATTTTTTATATTGTGCAATGAATTCAAGTGATTGTAGATTCGGAAACTCTTCCAGAGAAGAGATCGATGACTTAGTTAGAGCTGAACCAGTGAACACAGTTAATACAATGAAATATACCGGGTGATTCTCTAAGGTGACTCACCCCTATAACTTTTTTATTATTAAAGATAGAAAAACGACATTTGGGGGTTGTGTATTGTACTCCAATTTACATTTTTTGACATATTTACTTGCTTTGCCGTGCTTCCGGTTTGACCGGAAGTGACCCCAATTTTTTATTTTTAAATGGGACATCCTATATATTTTCACTTATTTCGATCGAAAATGACATTCTAAATCCAACATCTCAGTTGTCAATATTTGACAAATAAAGTCATTTTTATTCCAATTTTTATTTTTCAATCTAGAATGCCATGGATCCTGTAAATCGCTTCATTTTTGATCAAGTAACATGGGAAAAATACGACTTCGAGGCTTATGACTTCACAGTCGTTTTAAGAATTATTTAAAACTCGCAAATATGTCGTGTTATTCTAGTTATCCGTGACAAACAATCGAAGCTGTTGCTAGGACTACCTAAACAAATGGGCTAATGAATATGCTGTCACTTTTGAAAATGTATTTGTTGCGCGTAGTTTATAATTTGATACGGAAAATTATAGTAGAAACGAGAAAATTGATGTTGCTAATATACGGAGAAGCAAAAAAGAATGCAACTGATGCAGCTCGAATTTACGCTCAGAGATTCCCTAATCGTCGCCAACCCACTCGGAATTATTTTCCAAAACTGGAAAGGAAAATGCGAAATGAACCAGAAGAAAATACCAATAACTTCATCGTCAGTGAAGAAAAAGAAGTAGAAGTGAATTGTACGGCGTCAATTCGCCAAATTGTTTCTGAGTGTGATATAAGTTATTCGTCCGTTTGGAGAATTCTTCACAAATATAATGATCGATCATTCAAGTACCAACTACACCAACATCTTTACGATAACGACCACAACCGAAGATTAACTTATTGCAACTGGTTTTTGACTGAATACAGAGAAGATGTACGTTTTACATTTAAAATTATTTATTCATATGAAACTCGATTCACCAACTTGGGTCTGTTCAATCGGAATAATAAAAGGTACTGGTCTCAAACAAATAGGCTCTTTCATTTAGATGACAAATGACTAACTTTGTTTACCTGTCAGACCCAACGGCATTGAAGGCAAATTTTTTTTTTTTTTTAGAGAAAACAAAATATTTCCGAGTTTTTCTATGGATAGTTGACTTGAATTTACATGGAGAAGAAAACTCACCATTAGAAAATATTCGTGTATATTATTTAATCTACGAATGAAAGGTTTTTGGCGGTATAAAATAGGTAATAAGTACTTAACCTACAAAGGAAGTTACGAACGCCAATGTATGCAGGTGCATTTGTCATGAAGTTGACACAATGTGAAAATACCGCTAATTTTGAACCAAGCCAATCTCAAATTGTTATTTCAAAACTAACCAATGGCTATTCACTTTTCCAATAGCCATTCAGACTTTGGGTCTCAAAACGAGCGCATGCGCCTTAAAAATTTACCTTCATGAAAGGCCTATTTACATCTGATGCAAGGACATTTTCAAGATCGATTTGGTTTCAATTGCTGAATGGGTATTATCGGAAGAAAACTTTTGGGGCCAATAATTTTCTTAGAAATCAAATTAATGATTTCATTGAAGATTTGCCACTTGCTAACCAAGTTGATATCTATTTTCAACAAGATGGAGCGCCACCTCACAATTCTAAAGTCGTAAGAGAACATCTGAAAAGTGGATTGGCACTTATGGACCTATTCAGTGGCCTGCGAGGTACATTGTTAAGTTGTCATAGTTTTTCATAATGTATTAGTTTTTTTTCATATTCTAGATCACCAAATCTTACTCCGCTAGATTTTTTTCTCCGGGGAACAATTAAAAATCAGGTGTATAACACAGCATCAGAGTATAAAGTAAGGGTGGCATTCCCGAATATCACCACGGAACAGCTAATCAATGTGGTGCGCGCAACAATTGAAAAAGTTGAACTTTGTCGTGATCAAAGAGGAGGTCATTTTGAGAAAATTTAGAACCATAATGGAGTAATTTGTTGAAAATATAAACAGGATGTTCATAATGTAACGAACCTAGGCCGGACCTGTCGCCTCACGTGTTGCCATCGACAGCGATGAGATCATCCCCGGAGATATTCGAGAACCATCCAGTCGCTCTGCCGCGAAAAAACAACGGTCAATATTGGAAACAATTGGAATATGCTAGTCGCCAACCGTCCGAATTCGAAACATCGAGAATGCTGTATCGGAGATAAATAGACAGCCCTCAAGAGGGAGTACACAGTCTGAACGAGCCCATACGATCGAGCTATTCAGTAGCGTAGTAATATAAATTAAGTTGTAGATTAAGTGTGAAATAAATTATTAGAACCAAGTTAAGTTTATTTACGTTACAATTGGTGTCGGAAGTGAGATTTTGAAAATAAACAAGTGATCGTGGAGTGGATAGTCAGAAAAATAAATTGATAGACCTTTCTGTACGCCCAAAATAGACAGTGGCCCGGTTTTCGCGAAGTGGACAATTGTGCGTGGGAATATAAACTGATACGCTGTTCGCGTGAAACAGAAAATAGACAGTGGCCCGGTTTTCGCGAAGTGGACAATTGTGCGTGGGAATATAAACTGATACACTCTTCGCGTGAAACAGACAATAGACTGGTGGCCCGTGGAAAAGAATTCGCGAAGTGAATTTTAACAAACTGATAACTTTTCGTGTAAAACAGACTGATACCTCGTCAAAGACAAAATGTGTTCAAGAAAAGTGCGCCTTGCGGATTTGAAGGTAGCGGAATTGAAACAGGAATTGGAGGAAAGGGAACTGGAAACAACAGGTAAAAGCAAGTACTCCAGGAAAGACTTGCAGAAGGACTTATACAAGAAGGTGAGGACCCGAAACATTTTATTCGAAGTTCCCGGAGGTGATTTAAGTTTGGTAATGAATAAACTGGAAGAAAATTCTAGAAGCCTGAAGAGAATGCTAGAAATCTGAAGAGAAGCTTCTAGAAAATTCTAGAAATCTGGAAGAGAAGCTTCTAGAAAGCCTGGAAGATAAGCTCCTTGAAGACACAGAAGGCCTAAAAATAGAACTTTGTTGTGTGGTCGAATCGTTTAGAAAAAAGCATAGGAACCGTCGAGGCAGAGATGGACAAGATGAAGGAAATAATCAGCGATGAAATCAAATACGTAATCGAGGCAGAAATGGACAAAATAAAGGAAACTATCAGTAAGCTGGAAAAACGAATTGATAGTGCGCCCTCCACAGAGATGGTTAACAAAAATGCAATGCTGGACTTGAGTTTGAACTTGGATAAAGTTCAAGAGGGTATAAAAGATGTCAAGGTCATTTCAGAAATAGGGAAGCTTTCCATGAAGCCGCCTCAGTTCGACGGAAAAACTCCATGGGCAAATTACCGCCGGCAGTTCGAAGCAGCGGCCAAAGCAAACGGATGGAACGCAGGGGAAAGAGCTGTAGCACTGACACTTGCATTACGTGGAGAAGCGACAAATATTCTACAAACTCTCACCGCCCAAGAACAGGAGGACTATGATCAGCTGATTAAACATCTAGAATTACGATATGGCCACGCCCATTTGGAACACGTATACCACTCCCAGCTGAAAAATCGCTGCCAAAAATCGGGCGAATCCTTACAAGAATTCGAAACTGACATTGCACGCTTGGTTCGTCTCGCATATCCATCCACATCAGAAAATGTAATGGAGCGACTAGCGGTTCAAGCATTCCTGGATGGACTCCGTGACCAAGAAACCAGACAAGCGTTGACACTAGCCCGTCCAACACATCTCGTAGACGCACTGGCACGAGCTTTGGAATTCGAAGCAGCAAAACAATGCTGCAAAACCCAAAGTAAAGTTCAAATGATTGAGGAAGACTCACCGGAGCCTGCTAACTTGGAAGCTGCCATAAGGAAAGTGATGAAGGAAGTGTTGCCTGAGAAAAGACAGATAAGATGCCGGAATTGGGAAAATTGGACATGTGCGTAGCAAATGTCCAACATTCATCGACTCCGATGCAGGAAAACTAAAAAAGGTCGACGAAAAGGGGCAATCGTCGGCATGTGTCCGGCAAGCCTCGGTTAACAACGCATATGTCGCTATCCTTCAACGACAGAACAAAGGTGTCTTCGTAGACGGTCTCATCAATAACGAGCCTTGCACCATGCTGCTAGATACAGGTGCGACTAGGACAATTCTCGGGCCTTCCTTTGCCAGAACACCGGAACGGATTGAACCGACAACTTGGAAGCTACGCACAGCAACAGGGGAGCCAGCTACTGTATATGGCGAGCTACCGATTGAAATAATTTTGGGCAGCACTAAAGTGAAACATCAGGCACTTGTAGCGGACATCGAAGACGATGCAATCATCGGAATGGACATCATGAATTCCAGAGGGTTTGAATTGGATTTCAAAGACGGCGTCCTACGTGTCGACGGAGAAGAGCTGGTGCTTCATGGGAGAAGTGAGGGGTTGATCCGTGTGTTGTTGGCTGAAGATGTAAGCGTACCTGAGAGGGCTGAAACCATACTGGAGGCTCGCCTGGACGGGAGTACGAGCAGTGGAAACGTGGTGATGTTCGAGCCCAAACTTCATGATGAGAAAATTGGACGAGGGATTGCACTAGGGAAGACCTTGTTGCGTGCTGACAAATTTGTGCCCGTAAGGGTCATGAATGTCAATTATTTTCCAGTGACCTTGAAGAAAGGAACAATATTGGGGCACTGCTCGCCAGTTTCCTCAGTGATCCGGAGTGTACGAGGTACGATTAGCCAACCCAACAACTTGCCCACAGAACTAGAAAAATTAGTTGCCATCTCTTCCAAAGATATAAAACCATTTCAACAGCCCAAACTAAGAGATTTAGTTAAGAAGTACCAAGACATCTTCGATACCGGACAAGGAAAAGGAGGTCGAACTAATGTGGTCCAGCACAAGATTGATACTGGGGGTGCCCGACCGATCCGGCAATCAGCAAGAAGACTTCCTCTTGCCAAGAAGGAAGAGGCTGACAAAATAGTCAGCGATATGGGAAAAGAAGGAGTTATCGAACCATCTGACAGTCCCTGGTCCTCTCCAGTCGTACTGGTGAAGAAAAAGGATGGATCGACACGCTTTTGTGTAGACTATCGCCAACTTAATAATGTCACGAAGAAGGACAGTTACCCTCTCCCGAGAATAGATGACACCCTAGACACGTTGGCTGGTTCCACGATTTTCTCGACCCTTGATCTGAAGAGTGGATACTGGCAAGTAGAACTGGCTCAGGAAGATCGAGAAAAGACTGCTTTACCATCGGCTCAGGATTGTGGCAGTTCACCGTTATGCCATTCGGGCTCTGTAATGCTCCCGCCACATTCGAAAGATTGATGGAAACAGTACTGAAGGGACTCTCATGGAACACGTGTCTAGTGTATCTCGACGACATAATTGTGGTCGGCAGATCGTTTGAGGACCACGTGAAAAACTTGGAGGAAGTATTCCTGCGACTGAGGAACTCCGGATTGAAACTGAGCCCTAAGAAATGCCATCTGTTCCAAAAGAAGTACGATACCTCGGCCACGTTGTCTCTGGGAAGGAGTACCAGTGGACGACCAGAAGATCAAAGCTGTTAAGGATTGGCCCATCCCAAAGACATTCACCAACTTCGAAGTTTCCTTGGTTTATGCACATACTATCGCCGATATGTGCTGGGATTCGCGAACATCGCTAAACCAGTGACCAAGCTCACGGAAGGCCAAACAAAGTTCCAGTGGTCCGAAGAATGTCAAGACTCATTCAGGAAGCTGAAAGGGGCTTTGATCAACGCACCTATACTGAGCTATCCCTACCCAAAGGGAAATTCATTTTGGATACGGACGCCAGCAACGTGGGACTTGGAGCTGTCCTATCTCAGATCCAGGAGGGACAGGAGAAGGTCATTGGTTATTTCAGCAAGACGCTTAGCAAACCAGAGCGCAATTACCTGTGTCACCAGGCGAGAGCTGTTAGCTGTTGTAAAGGAGTGGAACACTTTTACAAGTACGTGTATGGAAGAAGATTCCTGTTGAGAACTGACCATGCAGCTCTCAAATGGCTCTTGCAGTTCAAAATCCTGAGGTCAAGTAGCACGTTGGATCGAGAGACTCCAAGAATTCGATTTCGAGATCGAACATCGAGCCGGAACTAGCCATAAGAATGCAGATGCCTTGTCGCGAAGACCATGTCCAGATGATTGCTCACATTGCCGACGAGCAGAAGAGAAAGAAGCAACACTTTGTAGAACCGCGGCAATGGATGACAACTGGAATGACAGCAAGATCCAGAAAGACCAAGAGAGAGACCCCGACCTTGGCTTAGTCGTCAGCTGGAAGAAGGGCAATCGAAGACCATCATGGCAGGAAGTCGCAGGTTACTCGCCGGCTGTTAAGTCCTATTGGGCACAATGGAACTCTCTTATTCTGGACAATGGGATTCTGAAACGTGTGTTGGAGGCCGATATTGGTGGGGAAGACAGACGCCAAATAATTGTTCCCAGGAACAGAAGAGAGGAAGTGCTGCGGGAAATCCATGATGGAGTCGCCGGAGGACATCTGGGAGTGACGAAGACCCTGCAGAAAGTAAGGCAACGGTTTTACTGGGCCAATTGTCAAGCTGACGTCCAGGACTGGTGCAGGAAGTGCGCTGTATGCGCTGCTAGCAATGGACTTCGAATACGACCCAAGGCCCCAATGCGTCAGTACAACGTAGGCAGCCCGTTCGAGAGAATCGCCATTGACATCGCCGGCCCGTTTCCCGTATCCGACCACGGGAATAAATACATCCTTGTGGCAATGGACTACTTCAGTAAGTGGGCGGAAGCCTATGCCCTGCCCAACCAGGAAGCCATCACCGTCGCCGACGTCTTGGTGAAAGAGTGGATATGTCGATTCGGTATTCCAATGGAGCTGCACTCGGATCAAGGCAGAAATTTCGAATCCAACCTTTTCCAAGAAATATGTCTACTGCTGAACATCCGCAAGACAAGAACCACGGCCCTACATCCGCAGTCCGATGGAATGGTGGAACGGATGAACAGGACGATCAACCGCCACTTGTCCAAGGTTGTTCTGACCATCAAAGAGACTGGGACCAGTATCTTCATTTGTTCCTGATGGCCTATCGATCCGCAGCACAGAGTCAACCGGTCAAACTCCTGCTAGTATTATAATGGGCCGAGAACTGCGACTGCCTTGTGACCTGAAGTTTGGGATACCGCCAGGACAAGACACTGCGGGAGAGGACTACGTCAGCAAACTTCGGCAGAGAATGGACGACATCCACGAACGAGCCCGGTTGAACATCCAGAGTGCCAGCGATAAAATGAAGAAGACCTATGACATCAAGGCCGACGCTGGAGGATTTAAGGTTGATGATCTGGTTTGGCTGTACAACCCCAAACGTCGTCGTGGACTATCACCAAAGTTGCGGAACTCGTGGGAAGGCCCGTATAAAATCGTGAAAAGGATAAACGACCTTGTGTACCGAATCCATAAGCCACCCCGAGGGAAACCAAGGGTCGTCCATTTCAACAGGTTGGCCCCTTACGCTGGAAACCATGACCAAGTTCGCACCCTCAAGCCACCGGAGGATGATATGACGTTCGAGAAGTTTATGTCCTTGTATTCAAACGGGCAGAAAGTTCTATATGGGTTACTAGAGAGGAGTCACGAGACCTTTTCGAGGTGCCTGCTGACTACGCACTAGCGCACTGTGTGGCGAAGATCTTCAAATGTCCAGGGGCATCGCCGTAGTGTTCTCCAAGAAATTTGGTCAACTCCAAACACTGCGGGAGCAGAATCCAGAAGTTGGTGGGGTGCTACAGTTGAAGAAAGGCCAGAGAAACATCTACTACCTAGTTACCAAGAGGCATTCCAAAGATAAACCGTCCTATGAAGATGTCTGGAAGAGTCTCACCAAACTAAGAGATACTATGGTGGACCAGAATCTGGTGGATCTAGCAATTGCAAAATTGTCCTGTGGTATTGATGGGTTGGACTGGAGAGTCATAAGAAGTATGCTGGAGGCGATATTCAGATCCAGCGGCGTCAAGATTTTGGTTTGCTGTAACCCTCTTCCACGACCGATCATGAAGACCGTGGAGTGTTACTTCCATCGAACTTCACGGTGCAGATAGGGGGAGTCATGCAGATATCGTCACACTCCAAGGATGAAATTTCGGGACGAAATGTCTTTAAGAAGGGGGCAATGTAACGAACCTAGGCCGGACCTGTCGCCTCACGTGTTGCCATCGACAGCGATGAGATCATCCCCGGAGATATTCGAGAACCATCCAGTCGCTCTGCCACGAAAAAACAACGGTCAATATTGGAAACAATTGGAATATGCTAGTCGCCAACCGTCCGAATTCGAAACATCGAGAATGCTGTATCGGAGATAAATAGACAGCCCTCAAGAGGGAGTACACAGTCTGAACGAGCCCATACGATCGAGCTATTCAGTAGCGTAGTAATATAAATTAAGTTGTAGATTAAGTGTGAAATAAATTATTAGAACCAAGTTAAGTTTATTTACGTTACAATAAAATCAGATGTGGAATCATCTGCGACTGAAAGATAAACTTTAGACACTATCTTCCATCGTCAAGATAACCTCTTGTGGGGTATTCATGTTGAAAAGGGAAACATTCTCAATTGAATATTGATAGAAAGATTTTTCTATGAATTGAAAAATCCACGATTAAAATGAAGTTATTTTTTGTGAATGTCTAACAGAAAACAACTATTTCCCGGCTAAAGCCACGCTGGACATTGAACTACATGTGATAGATATTCTGAAAAAGCCCTAACTCAAAAGAAAAAATCTGAAATTGAAAATTTGCCTTTTCATTCAGATAGTTATTTGATTTTCTATTCCAGTCTTGATTAAGAACTCATAAAGATGAATGAGGCGAAGAAGAATGTTTTCCAAAAAAGAGAGTACTCACCAGAAATCATTCGTAACATTGACGCATTCACTAGGTCTTCAATACATTTTTGTCGACGAAAATCTATTTCACGCTTCCACGATCATCAGGAAGACCAGAAGAAATGGGAAACACATTTTCAAGAAGCAATCTCACTTTGCAAAGATGGAAAAAGTTAGAATCATTTCTCTTGGAGAGACACTTTGAAATTAGTGTTTTCTGACATTAAAACCTGTCCATCTTTGCAAAGTGAGATTGCTTCTTGAAAATGTGTTTCCCATTTCTTCCGGTCTTCCTGATGATCGTGGAAGCGTGAAATAGATTTTCGTCGACAAAAATGTATTGAAGACCTAGTGAATGCGATGTCTCTCCTGCGTCAATGTTACGAATGATTTCTGGTGAGTACTCTCTTTTTTGGAAAACATTCTTCTTCGCCTCATTCATCTTTATGAGTTCTTAATCAAGACTGGAATAGAAAATCAATTAACTATCTGAATGAAAAGGCAAATTTTCAATTTCAGATTTTTTCTTTTGAGTTAGGGCTTTTTCAGAATATCTATCAGATGTAGTTCAATGTCCAGCGTGGCTTTAGCCGGGAAAGTAGTTGTTTTCTGTTAGACATTCACAAAAAATAACTTCATTTTAATCGAGGATTTTTCAATTCACAGAAAAATCTTTCTATCAATATTCAATTGAGAATGTTTCCCTTTTCAACATAATGGACTAATTTCCGACTTTTAAATAATTTTTAAAAAAGACTATGCCGTAATAAGCCTCGAATTCCCATTAAAAAATCGAAAGTTGAGGTCATTTCCGGTCAAACCGGAAGTACGGCAAAGCAATTAAATATGTCAAAAAAATTAAATTTCGTTTCTCTATCTTTAATAATAAAAAAGTTATAGCCACCCTGGAGAGTCACCCGGTATATGGCGTCAGATCACATCGTTTTGCGATTCAATGAAATATGAACTACATCGGGATACTCCAAATACCGAAATAGCAGATTTTGAATGTAAGGGCTGTGAACATGTGGAAATGTGATGGTGAAGATTATAAAGATTATTTAAAGACAATTTGGAATACAGCCGCTAAGATGGTCGAAGAAAAGTATTTTAGAAAATTCAATCGGGGAATAAATCCTTTTTCTGATATTGAGTTAGAAACTGCTAGAAATGCGAAGAGAAAGCAACTTCGGAATCTTCCAGAGAAACGAAAAGTCAGTGCAGCTGCTTTAGATATTACAGAATATAATATAATGATTGATGCTTGTGATGATAATACCCCGGAAGGTCTTCAGATTAAATGTTTTCACATTGCATCGTTGGAGTCAGCATGTAGGGGAAATGAAGGAGTCAACTGTTGTGCCTTTAATTCCCAAGTAGAACTGAACAATGATTTATTTATTCATTTATCTCTTATCCATACAAACTTACTGGTTTAATTACATGGATAAAGTATATAGACAATATAAAGTACGAATTAAGTTACATAGATTGAATTATATTAATGCAAAAATTACATACCTGCTGCAATCATGAATATTTACAATAATTCTATTACAAGAGGTATTCAAAAATAATCCTTTTAATGTAGACCTGGATAGTGTCCAATCCAGATCAATAAATAGATTCACTTCATTTGCCAGTTTCAACATGGCTACTAGTGAGGTTCAAATATGAAGGAAGTTTTTCAAATATTGCCCCTAGTTATCTGAATGAAATTTTACCCATTTTATTCAATGTTATAATTTTAAATTTACTTCTCAGAGTAGATCTGGTAATAGTGACTTCTGGCCTTGTATGATATTTTTTTAAATAAAAATACCTGAGGAATTTGTTTTGAATTTTCTGAAGTTCCATTGGAGTTGTTTGGTATGCTCCATACCAGATTTGAGAAGCATATTCCAGTTTGGATCTGACTAAGGTGTAATACAAAAGTTTTACTGTTTTCAAGTTGTTGAAATTTGAGCTCGGTCTATTATATTCTTCACATCACATGCAAATGACAAGTGATTAATATATGTAACACCTAGTTCTTTAACTTCAAAGCATCTTTTAAGTGTACTGGTGTTCATCATGTATTCAAAATGAATTGGTTCCTCAACACGTGTTATTGTCATTGTGTAACAATTGGAAACGATAAAATATAATTTATTTGTAACACTCCATTCGTTTTTAAATAACTGGAAATCATCCGCGAAGATTAGACATTCAGAATATTTAAGAACAGTGGGTAGGTCATTAACAAAAAGTACAAAAAGCAATAGACCCAGATTGGATCCCTGTGGGACTCCAGAGTCAGCATGATATTTTTCCGACTTGTTGCCATTATGTCTCACAATGAAACTCCTATTTTTCAAATAGCTTACAATTAGTAATAGAAAAGTTTTTGATATGCCAATTCCATTTAATTTATTCAGAGAACATCATGTTTGACTTTATCAAAAGCCTTTCTAGTTTTTAGTTGTTTGTGATCTGTCCTCCATTGCCTTATTAGCTTTATTTGTAAATACAGGGTGAGTAAGAAAAGACCGACAAACTCCTCACCTCATTTCGAGGTATGTCCTAAAATGCATCCCCTCTGAGATACAGGGTGTCGAAAGTACGAAAAAAATTAAGGTTCAATTTGTTTTCTCCAAAATTTTTTAAGGAAAAATTTTTAGACTTGGTATACTAATCAAGGTTTATGAACGTGCTAATTTGAGGTAATAATTTTTTATTTTCCTAAACCAGTGGCGATGGTATGTGGTCATATGTTCCTTCATATTTTTTTGGGACAAGTGAATGGACAAATGAGCGTTTGACATCAGTTCTGCTCATCGATACTCAACCTAAACCATGTGTCTAAAAGTGGAGGTTTCTGAGATAATTGAGAAAAACTGAAGATATGTCCTTAGTAGAGATATAATTTCCTATGTGCAATAATCGCATAACGCTTATTTCTTACAACATATCGGAATATGTGTCAACCTCCTGAATATTTTTTAATGTTGGGAGAATCAGAAACATAGTACGGGTGAGTCAGAATGAGATCGATAACTCCATTTTTTCATCATATTATTGATCGAATCGATGTCGTGGTTTCACTGATATGTTACCATAGTTTCTTGTATATGATTGTTTTGACGGATCAACTGACAAAACAAACCAAACCTCAAATTAATAATTCCCCAATTAGATAGGAGTCAAGGTCTGGAATAATTTTTGCGAAAAACTGAAGATAAGTACTCTTAATTTGTTGAAGTTTATGTTGGAGTATCATAATCAAAGCCATTTCTGATTGAATTATCTAGGAAAATATTATCCAATCAACATGTTTATGATGAAGAAAAACAATTTTTGTTCATTAATATCTACTTACATAATAGAAACGGTTTAGTGGGTACACTACATAGAAACAAACAAGGCATTAAAGCAAGTGTTCAAATGGACCACCATTTTGTTCAGTACACAATTGGCATCTCCGTATCATCGACTGTCGCACGATTTGGAATATTCCTGGAGTATCCTGTATTAACGTACATGCTGCTAAAATTATTGCCGTTAAATCTTCCACAGATTCTACAGATGTTTCATACACTAGGAATTTAAGGTATCCCCACAAAACAAAGACTGACTGAAAACTTTTGTTGGTAGTCTTTTCGAAACATTCCATGCGGATTTTGTTCATCACATAAATGGCTGTTCCTACTATTGAAATATCCATCTCTTGTGAAACATGTCTCATCCGTGAATAGAACATATCTAGCAAAATCGTTTGCTCCTTCATACATCCCCAAAAACCATTCACAAAAAAATCTAGGAGGGCCATAATCACCAGCATCTAGGGCCATCACCTTCTGTAGGCGAAATGGATACAATAGTTGTTCATGTGACTTAGTGTTCATTGTGACACTTGTAACCTATACGAAATAGCTCGAGTGCTGGTAGAAGGATCTGGTTTATTGATCAAGAATTTGTTCTTCTTGAACATTATCTCTTCTTGTTCTATTCGCGCTACAATGGTGTTAAGTGAATTTAAAGGACCCCGTTTCCTTCAATCGTCGATGCACAGCTATAAAAGTAGTGAAATGTGGATGATGTCTGTTTGGATATCTATGTTGATATAATTCAGCAGCGGCTCTGGCATTTCCCCCTGTTTCACCATAAACGAAATGCATATCTGTATATTCTTCAAATGAATAATTCATTTCGAAACGATGTTCATTGACTGAAATGATAGATGACTTGACAATAATACGAACTGTTTTGGGTTACTGTCAATTATATCGATATATCAGTGTGTTTCTACCGGGAACAATGAAAAAAGGCTACGTTTCTTTTGAGTTCCAAATTTCGTGTATGTTTTTTGCTTTGATCAGTGGTGCATGAAAGGCTCGACTTTGCAACTAGTTATCACGAATCGAAAGAAATCATTTAAGTAGATATTAATACACAATAATTGTTTTTCTTTATCAAAAACATGTTGATTGCATAATATTTTCCCAGATAATTCAATAAGAAATTGATAATGATGCTCCAATATAAACTTCAACAAATTAAGAGTACTTATCTTCAGTTTTTCGCAAAAATCATTTCAGACCTTAACTCTTATCTAAGTGGAGTATTATGAATTTGAGGTTGGGTTTGTTTGTTAGTTGATCTGTCAAAACAATCATATGCAAGAAAGTATGGTAACATAGTGAATCCGCGACATCGATTCAATCAAATAATATGATGAATGAAAAAATGGAGTTATCGGACTCATTCTGATTTACCTGTAATATGTTTCCGATTTAAAAAATATATTCAGGAGGTTGACACATAATCCGATATGTTGTAAGAAATAAGCATTATGCGATTATTGTACATAGGAAAGTATGTCTCTACTAAGGACATATCTTCCGTTTTTCTCAATTATCTCAGAAACCTCCACTTTTAGACACATTGAATGTTATGACTTTTTGGTTGAGTATCGATGAGCCAAACTTATGTCAAATGCTCATTTGTCCTTTCACTTGGCCCAAGAAAATATGAAGGAACATATGACCATATACCATCGTAACAACGCCACTGGTTTACGAAAATAAAAAATCATAACTTCAAATAACCACGTTGATCAACCTTGATTAGTGTACTGAGTTTCATTTTTTTTTCTTTAGGAATTTTGGAAAAAACAAATTAAATCTGAATTTTTTTCGTACTTTCGACACCCTGTATCTCAGAGGCGATGCATTTTTGGACATATCTTGATAGCAACTTTTCACCTCGAAATAAGGTAAGGAATCTGTAGTCGGAGTTTGTCGGTCTTATTCTGACTCACCCTGTATAAATAGATTCGTATTCACAGATTTATTTTCAACAGAACCATGCTGCTGCTGCACTATATATTTCTCAATATGACTATAAAGAACTGCATATATCATTTGTTCAAATAACTTAGCTGGAGCACACATTATGGATATCTCAATGTTTATTTTGCTTTCTGCCTTGTGAATTTGAGTAGTAAAGGATGTTTTCCATATTATCGGAAACGTTTTAGATCTTATAATCAAATTGAAAATATGTAAGAGCGGTTTCCTTAGCCATTCATAGCAACCTTCTAGTATATATGGAGGCATTCCATCTATTCCACCAGTTTTCTTAGGTTTAAGTTTTTTCATCGCATCATTGAATTGTTCCTCTGTTCTAAGTTTAATATTACACCACTCATTCACACTAATGTTGTTTTCTAAATTTTAAGTCATGCTGCTTTATTCGAGTCATAAACAGATGCAAAAAATTCTGCAAATGCTTCAGCCGATTAATCATACTGTATGAACTCATCCTTATAAGTATAATTTTCCAAACTTAAAGCACTTTTTCTTCTATTTTTAGTGTAATTCCAAAAGTTATTAACATTGGTAGTTTTGTCCTCTTCCAACTTGGGTAGATATTTACGTTCCTCTAATTTTATACTTTTTTCAACTTTTTTTCTAGTATCTATAAATTTATTTTCGAAGTAGCTACTCACCGAAATCATCCTTTTCTTTCAACAAGCCTTAATTTGTTTACTGAACCATATGAGATATGGATGAAAGTCAGTCAGGACATATTCAATATACCGAAACAAAATACCTGATTCAAAACTTAGAAAATCCGCACAGATGCTAGGATAAACTTTACCACAAAGTTATAGAGAAACGGAATGAAAACGCAAGTATAACTACTGACCGATTTTTTTCTCACTAACAATTATTCTTACTATAATAAATCTGGGACATCATGGTATAAGAATTCTCCGACAGAAAGGAATACTTTTGGAAAATGGAATAGCAAAAAAATGTCGGTTGGATACTGAAAATGAGAAAATCACTATTTATTCCAGTCGCTCAACAATAATTTCCCACATGGCCAAGGTAGGAGTCCAAGATCAAGAGCTGATCAAAATTAGTGGTCACAGTAGTGCATCGTTACTCAAGCCATATTACAGTTGAACAAAGAACACAATTCTAATATAATTGGAAAAATAAGAGCTGCGGCTACGAAAACGGCTTCGACTTCTGAAACGATTACCGATTCAAGGCTTGGACTCAATTATGAACACTGTACTTTCAATTATTGTTTTCAAATAATTTTATGAAGTAAATATTGCTATTTTTCGAGCATTTGTCTTAACTCTTCCTAATATTGTGACGGCTAAATGTTGGCTGTATAATATACAGAACATGTTTGCCTTGCCTTGCACGCCACATCTGCATAAATAATATCTTGCGCTAAAGCGCTCTGGATTTTTGACTATGCAGATGTGTCTCCCTATTATAATAATAATAATAATAATAATAATAATAAATGCTTTTATTGAAAGGTTACATACTCTGTACATAGAACCTAACAAAAGGCAGGATTCAATATCTGCGCATGAAACATCATTGCAGAGCTTGCTCTTCCATCCAACCATCAAAATATATTCATGATCATGCTTAATTTAAAAATATTCATTACAAAAATAAAAATAAAAAAAAAGAACAAAAATATATGAAAAACTATATATAAAATAAAATATTGCAGGAAATCAATACGAAAATATTCATAGAAGTTGAGGGGGAAACAACTCTTTAAATAGGTGTACATACAGAAAATTCAATATTTCAATACGACTTTCAGTACTAAAATATATTTAAATTATTTCAATTAATTCAGTATCAACAAATACCACTTCATAATTTGAATATTACTTTTATTCCAAAAATATCCACTCCATACTTCAAATAGTATTTTCACTATCAAAATATCTACAATATATTTAAATATTTGTCAGTATTCCCAAGATATACTTACAGTTTAACATTTGTTTTTATTACCAAAATATCATTCTCAGTATTTCATTACAGTTTAAATATTACAATATCTTTTTTTTTATTGGTGCCCCTTTTTACCCATTTAAAGCACGCCTCAGCGTGTTTAAATCGAACTTTAAAAAACGCGCGTTTTTTAAAGGTAACTATGACAACATCAACAAATCGAGAAACGTGAAGTCTAAATGACAAATTTTTGATTATTGATCTGACAGGAGTACCTTGTAACGTTAAATAAAATATTACTCACAATTCGTTCATTTATATGTGCTCCTCCATCCATTTGATGAACTTTTCATATTCTTTTTTATATATATCACTGGATTTTCGCGGTATTAACCGCGATTCTGCCTCACTATTCAAAAAATCGATATTAGAATCATTCATTTTTGAGCTCTGGTGACAACAAATATTGATCTTTGGTAACAAATTGCAAATGAATGTTTTTCTCATTTCCATGACAACGAAAGGTATACTGATGTCACATCACAAATTCAACCTTCTTGCATTATTAGTTCTTATTTCTATTTTTTGTAGTAATAATACCAGTATATATGATTTCAAAGTGCACCAATAAAAAAAAATAACGTAAAGTATTCGTGGATAACTGGTCTTAAAAACACTTGCTCTATTTCGAGCACTCCGGCTGCGCCGTCGTGCTCGAAAAATCGCGCGTGTTTTAAAGCCCTTTTTATCCACTTATACTTTAATATACTATTTTAGTCCTCGAATATATTCAAAATATTTGTGATGCGGTTCAGTCTACAATCATTTTTATGTACACGCTCCACAAAATGCCTACTTTGGATACTGAAAGCAGTCCGCAAAATACTACTTTACCGGACTAGGCCGGTGAAGTCGTCAAGGCAACACTTTATCGGACTATTTTTGTTTATTCAGAAAACTTATAATTCACATCCCAAAAACGTTTCAGGGGATGCAATGAACTATAGAATATTCTTTTGGAATGCTTATTCATGAAAAATGAACACTAATATTTGACAAATGTGTCATTGATAAACAATCGCTTGCTAGATTTTTGCACAACTTCCTTACCGTATAGATGGTGATTGAAAATGTATGCTCGGCGAGGAAAGATGTGACACATTTATGTTCTGTTTATTAGGAAAGCTAAAAAATGTGGTATGCAACACGTACGCTAATGACTTTCGGACATCATCTTCATATTCCGATTCGTCCGCTAAAGCCTCACTTTGCGAACTTGTTACATAAACTACTATTATATTTACCACGTTTTCATTAGCTCGCTTGTGTGTCTGTCCGGTACAAATCTTGCAATCGATTTTAAACTAACTTCCCGATGAGCTAGAGACTTGAAACTTCAGAAATAGCCCAGAGCTGGATGACAATACAATATTAACTCGGTTTTTTGTCTATCTGTTTGTTTTTTTATGGACCACGAAAAATGAGGTTAGAATCACACAAAATCTCCATACCGGTGACGAGCGGACGTTGTTTTGCGATCTAGAGTGTGCTCCGCGATAACGAACACTATTGCGAGTCTCGACCTTACAGGCATCGCCCAAGGGAGAAAGTGAGGTTAGAAATCTGTGAACGTAACAATTATTTCCTCTTTAGACAGTGAAATGACACAAAAACCACGACTAATTGAGCAAAACAATACATTGAATCATCCCCCGATGGAGGAATCCAGCGGGGGAAGTGCCAAGTGTAACACAAAAGTGAAACAAGTGAAAACAAAATTCCACAAAGGAATACCTGATGGAAACCCAAAAAAGACGTTTTAAAACGTGGGTAGACAAGTAAAATAGATAAAAACAGTTCATTAGGTGAGTGAACAACTTATAGCAGTGAAATTTCTAGTTGCACAGTTGCGGAAGCTGAAAATCTGCGAAATTGTATACTACTTTCCATGAGGCAATAAAAAGCGAATTTCTGCATTTCCAAACAGGCTAACAGTGAAAATCTGTTCAATATAATGAATAATAACATCACTAAACCTGATACAGACGCCAGAGAGCCCGGCATTGGGTGCGAGGATGAGAAATCCGACCTTGTCGAGGACAACGCAAAAACAAACGAAAAGAAACTGGTGACTCCAACCATTCACAATGTGGCGATTGGAAAGGGGAATAAGGAAACAACATCAGAAAACCCCCGAAAAAACAATCCTGTTCTCAACACTGGCCAAAATAACAGAAATTCTGCAAAAAAAAAAATTGAGAACATACCGGCCAAGAAAAAGTATATAATATAAAGATAAAGGCACACAAAAAATAAAAAATACAGAGGAAAATATGAAAAATGGAAGTCTATAAAAATCAGAAAACTCTGAAAAATTCCAAAAAAACAAATAGAAATCTAAACATGGGTATAAACAAACCCAACGAGCCGAAAAAACCAACGAGAAAAATCCAGTAACCAATGGAAATCAAAATGGAAAAGATGAAGAAAATAGGCAAGAGGAACGAACATATAAAAAACCCGAAAATAGAACCGAAGAACACTCCCAAAAAATCCGGATACCCAGAAGGGAAAATGTATAAAGACAATGAGCGACACAGAGTTGAATGAAATGAATAATTATTTAGATAATTTTTTTAATATATCACGTTCATAAAACAGACTAAATAGTATGAAATAATCATTTAAAAAACAGGTTAAAAATTATAAAATAATTATGTAAATATTTTTTTCAATATACCACGTTTATAAAACGGACTAAGAAGTATAAAATAATTTATCCTAGCATCATACCATAGATATTGTCCTAAAAATGTTTGATTGTGAATTTTCAATAGCTATGAAAATAGTTGAAAGCTTTGAAACGAAAAACGTGGGGCACATGCAATTGAAAATTGAAGCATGGATAGTTCACCTAAGTCATGCGCCCCACGTTTTTTAGAAAAGTTATTGGAAATCTATTTGTCCTGGAAATTTTTCAGGAATATATAATCTTCTATATAATAAAAATAAATCTCGATTTTTTCTAAGCGTAAAACGTGAGAACAGCTGGTTGATACGGAAAAATTAGGAAAGTTGCCCGGAAATTGGAAAATTCGGGTACCCATATAAGAAATTTGGCGAAGGAAAAGACTATCGAGTGATGTATTACCAAGCTGAAGGTCACAGGAACGAATTCCGGTCGGGGTATAATTGTTTTCTTATTTTATAAAAACAGCGGCTGGACTTGGCTAAATATTTTTTGATGTTCGTAATACTCCGAATAAGGTTTTTAGGAAAAAAAGAATTTTCAGAAAAATTATTGGAAATTTCTTTGTCCTGTTTTTTTATCAGCATGTCTTTTGTTTTTAGTTTGACATTTAAACCTTTATTTATTATATTATTTATTAATAAATATTTATTTTGGAATACTTTTAATTTTTCAGTTATTTGCCCTGATCCTCAAATAAAAGATTTTGGAATGAAATATAATAATATGTCTCAATAACTTGAAAACTTTCATTTTAATTTCTCACCAACAGATATACACTTTAGGTACTTACTTTTGTTAAAACACGGGGTAAATTATACCAAAATCGTTGATTCCTTCAGTTCAATAGTTCCATCATGTTTTATAACCTAATTACCCCAAATGTTATATTCACTATGTTCCATTTATTTTCATTACATTTCAAACCTAATTACATTTCCAGTATTTTCAATACCCTCGGTATATTTTGATTATTTTCAATACATCTCTAGTACTCTAAATAGCTTCAGTATACTTTACTTATTCAAATACATTTTCAGTACATCAAATACTATCCCACCACTGAAGAAGAAATAAAAAGTATAATAAGGAACTTAAAAAATTCCCGCAGCAGGGACGTTCATGATATGAACGTGAGTATTGTTAAACATCTGTGTGACAAACTGTACTATGCTACATATTCAACAAGTGTTTAGAACAGAACATATTTCCAGAAAAACTGAAATCCGCCAAAGTAGTACCAATCCCCAAAACTCGCGAGAACGAGGACATAAATTCCTTTAGACCAATTTCAATACTTCCAGTTTTTTCAAAAATATTCGAATGTTTGCTGAAATCCAGAATTGTCTCTTATTTCGAGGAAAAACAACTCTTTGCCAAAGAACAGTTCGGTTACCGAAATAATAAATCAACAACCAAGGCATTGATAAACATTTTCGAAAAAATCATGGAAGCAATTGATGAAAATAAATTTACGTGTGCCACCATGCTAGATTTATCCAAGGCATTCGATTGCGTCACTCATGAATAACAGGTATTCATGAGTAATGAATTAGATTTCTACGGAATCAGGGGTGACGCACTGAAGCAGTTTGCCTCCTACCTAGATCATCGTCACCAACTAGTGGTTTTACCTGCGGGTGAGCAATCAGGCGTACTGCCCATATCGACTGGTGTTCCCCAGGGGTCCATATTGGGACCTATATTTATCAATGACCTACCAAAATTTTTGAATGCTCATGCGGTGGCTTTATATGCCGATGACACCACAATTGTGAATATCAGCCATGATACAAGTGAGCTAAAACATATGAATATTGAAACAACAGCGAAAGCTTCGGAATGGTTCTCAGCAAACAATCTAAAACTCAATGCCGAGAAAACAAACGATATATTTTTTCTGAATCTAGACTCGCAAAAAAGCGATAGATTATTAGGTATTCATATTGACCCAAAATTGAATTGGAAAAATCATATTGATCATACGGCAAAAAAACTGAATAAAGTGGTATACCAAATCAGAAAACTCACACAAGTCACCACTCTAGACACTGCACTAACATACTATTACAGTGACTTTTATGCTATTTTCGCTTATGGACTTTTACTGTGGGGCAACTCCTCAGCAAGTGAGATAATCTTCAAAATCCAGAAAAAAGTATAATTGGGCAAGTTGGCCCCAGGTGCAGTGATCCCTGGGGCCGCTGTTTAAAAAACTCAATATTTTAACTCTACCCTCGGCATTCATTTTACAATGTATTATGTTCGTTAAGGAAAATGAAACTTCACTTTCCTCCAATTCATCTCACCATTGTTATGACGCCAGAAACAAAAAGGATCTGACTATTCCGTACCACAGGCTGAAATTAACGCAGCAACCAATTAATTATACGTCCCTAAAGATTTTCAACAAACTACCAACTGCGCTGAAAAATGTCACAGCCAAGCACACTTTTATTGAATGAAGTTCTATTCAATCGAAGATTTTTTTGCATTTTCGTTCAATGGGACACCACCGTGAAACCCGTTCCACATATCTTAATTGAAAATGTGTTTTTACTTCAACGGAATATTTCTAATTTTCCTCGGCAAATGTGTGTAGGTGTTTATGTATACATGTGTGTACGGTGCTTTCTATTCTGTATTTTATTCTACTCTTACTCATTTATCTGTGACAACTTGTAAAATTGGGAAAAATTATTATTATATTATCCTAAATATTTTTAAATATTTCATTGGTGCGTTTTTTTTAAATATATTTTAATGTTATTCATCATCAGATAAATCAAAAATTTATTTAAAATATCTTAAAACTTTGTGAAAGGGACATAAACAATTATTAATAATTAATAATAAAAATATTTACTCATAAATACAAATATATACATCACATATACAAACACAACAAAAGGAAAATTTATTAGTTGATTGTCATACTACCGTTAAAATTTTAACAATACTCAACAATTAAAAATTACATTTATACGATATATAAACTACATTCAGTAGTCAAAGGAATTACAATATAATAAAATAAATAAATGGGTGTACAGTGCTAGTCATACATAATGATCTAACTAAGGTTGTCACTATAGAATTCCTGAAGGTTGTAATATGCCTTTTTGAGAAGGATTTTCTTAATTGAATTTCTAAATGGTGCGAGATTCACTGTGTTCTTGAGAATGGCCAGGTAGGTGGTTATAAATCTTCCTACTCTCGAATATAAGACTATTTTTTGTCAAAGATGTTGTTGGTATGGGCATACTAATATTATTGTGTTGACGGGTAATAAACAGGGTCTATTATTTGGCTCTTTTGATTTCGTTTTATGTATTAAGCACACTGTTTCGAGAATAAATATACAAGTTAGCGATAAAATTCGATGTTCAAAAAATTACATCAATGCTCTCTTTGGAAGTACAAATATTGGGTTCATCAACTGGTTAGAGCAGGAACCCCAGAAGGAGATGCCATATCTTATGTGAGATTCAATCAGTGAGAAGTACGCTATTCTGCCTGAATTGAGGCCAAGTTCATTGGTAATGACTCGAACAGCATAACAGCCTGATGCTAATGTTTTACTCAGTTTTTTTATGTGCGCTTCAAATTTCAATTTGTCATCTAGGTATAAACCTAGAAATTTGGTGTGGGGTTGGCTAGTTACCCTCTGATTGCCTAAAGCTAGGTTTTCAAAGTTGAATTTGAAGGTTAGTATGCTCGTTTTCTCAATGTTGAAGCACAGCAAGTTGGAGTCACACCATCGTTTAACTTTCTCCAAATCGGAAGTGATATTTTCTTTCAAGAGTTCAACATGTTTTCCGTGCCACATTATTGTGGTGTCGTCTGCAAACATGGTGAATTTTCCGGAAATGTTGATATTACCAAGATCATTTAAATAAATAAGAAAAAGAAGTGGTCCCAATACCGAGCCCTGGGGAACAACATAATCAATATTTGAAGGGTTCGGCAATTTATTACTACATTTTACCATCTGAATTCGGTTAGAGAGATACGATTTTAGCCAGTTATAAGCTACACCTCTGATTCCATAGCAATCCAGCTTCTGGAGCAGTATTCCGTGATTCACACAATCGAATGCTTTGGAAAAATCACAAAACACTGCTCCAACAGGTTCACCCGCATTCAATTCTGTGTAAACTGCCTTCAACAGGTTGAAAATAGCATCATTGGTGCTTTTCTTAGATTGGAACCCAAATTGAGAGGACGAAAATATATTATGTCGATTTAAGAATGATACTAGTCTTTTCTTAACTAGCTTCTCAATTATTTTCGAGAGGGTTGACAGTAGTGCGATTGGTCGAAAGTTCGAGGGTTCTTCGAGTTGACCACCTTTATGCAGTGGTATTATAATAGCAGTTTTTAAGCAAGTAGGGAATTCGCCTGTCATAAATGAAATGTTAATTGCTTCGACTAATACATGCAACGCCTCATCTGGCAAATTTTGTAATATTTAATTATGGTGTACATATTTTGGGTAGTTGTTTCCCCCTCGTATTAGGTCTTCTTATATTATAAGTATGTGAAAAATATACCGTTACTCATGCTCCGAGAAATTCCGAAAAACCGGTGTTTTGGCGAGACAGTTCCCGGGAAAATGGTATATTACGTGTATTCACTTTGTCTTTTTTTTTTCAATCAGTTGAAGATAAGAAAATTATGGATATCACACTCTGCTCTGCAAAGGCGAATAGTAACAAACATATTTGAAACAAGTAGGATCGTATTGAAATGGTGAGAATACTCACGGCTCGTAACGATTCCACCACTTCCAACGCGGTTTTCACTGAAAAAACACAAAAATTCACCCGGAACCCTGGCACACGAGTCTCCCCCACGACTGTTACACAACTAATGCTGGCAATTCGGAAAACCGCGGCCTTTCGGGGAAGAAACAAGTGGAATGATAAGCGCCGTACTCCGGATGGCAAACAGCACGCGCGACGCAGACGGAAAATGATCGCGAAACGCGACGTTGATTCCGTCGAACAACAGCCTGTTGGGCAACCCGGGAAAACGAGTTTTGGACAAGTTGGTAAGTGAATTTTCGCCGGCGAGCGTCGCGAGATTTTCTCGGTTATTATTAGTCAATCGAATAAACGAATAATCGAAACGTACACAGAGAATCATCAAATGTTATTATCACAATAGGTTAAATGAAACGGGAAGCTTCACGTTTTGACAAATGAATATTTTCAAACAGTCCATTTTATATATCCATTCTCAGTAGTAATATCCCAGGACATTGATAATAGACGAGATAATTTATTTTATGACAATCGAAAAGTCGTTCCTTGGTAACAGGAACGAGCTTGAGAAATTTGTCATAAAATTATGAGGCATTTGTCAATGTCCGAGGGATATTCAGCGGAAAATTTTTTGACAAAAAAATGTATAGCTCAACACAATGAAACATTTATTTATTTATTAAAAGTACAGTTAGTGAAAGTATAGAAGATCTATTACCACGCATAATATTTATGATCTTGTTGTGGTGTTCTTGATCGAGATTTGAGTATGGTTTTATAGAATTTTGATCGCTATGACCAGTAATTTTCAGCAATTGTTGTTCTTCTACACCACTTTTTGCCAATTCGCTAACAGCACCCAAGTAGCACAGAGTCATAAAATTACCATAATGACTTCTTCTAACGTCTTGAAGACCACGTATTTGTAATGTTTTAGAACCAAAAAGTTAATGTTCGTTTTATAACCTTCAGGCGTCGCTATGACGTCGTGTAGTAGATATAACGAGAGTACAATAAAGAATTCTCAAGATGAAGTTGTAATGTGGTTTGTATGTAAATAAATTGTATGTGTCGTTAAGTAGAACTTAAGAGCAGTTACTGTGACGTTATTATGACTATGAACATATGTGGTTCTAATGAATAGATTTTTGAAACGTTTCCACGACTACATATTGTACTCATGTAATGTAGTTTTATCAACTGATGAACTTCGGTCGTAATGACTGCATTATGTATCTATGGTTAGATAATTTTTGTTGGTAATGTTATTTTTCTTGGTTAGGTATATTGTGTTTGTATGTGGAATATTCAGTTACATATAAATAATTAAAATGCCACAACCAAAATCCAATATGCCCTACAAGAGAACTGGAGCATAAAGAAAAATTTTAAAAAAATATAAAGAGGAAGGGGTGCCTACCCCAAAATTAACTCAGTCTATCGGGACACTGCAAAAAAATGAAGTTCATCCAGTCCCAGATGAAAATGTACCTGGAACAAGTTCAGAACCAACCTCAGAGAGTATCACTGTGGAAAGTGCTTTTGAAGGAGAAAGTATGGATGAGGGTGATGAAGAGCACTTAGAAAAATGTTTCGTTTTCAAATAAAAATTGAGGAACTGGGCATTAGTTCACAAAATTCCGCATACTGCATTGAATGATCTGATGAATATTATAAAATCATCAACACAAATTGGAAATTTGCCTAAAGATTCTAGGACATTACTGGAGAGATTAATACAAAATATTTAAATATAACTGTTCAACATAACCTCTATTGTAAATGTCAGTGTATATCTTCTTCTGTTTTGATTTTTGATAGCGTTACGACGTTATTACAACAAAACTTGCTGCTTGTGGTCACAGCGACTACATTACAACTTTTTTATGTAAGATATTACGACGTCTTTGAGACACTCGTAAACTATTCTATGATAGTACATACTGGAGGAATTACGACTTTTCGACACTAGAAGGACGGCATCCATGTTTTTCGATTGATTGATAACATCATTCTGGTAGTCATATTGGAACAAAAATATTTAAAATAAAAAATATGGGACTCTGGGTGTTATATCAATTTAAAAATCATAGGAGATGTGCTAATCAAGTATCTTTCGTAATATGGTCTACATATTTCAACGATTAATGAGAAAAATTGATGAAATATCTTTTTTCTGAAATGAAAATAAACATTTATTTCTCTTCATTTTCGAGGCGCGTGAATTTTGAGTGAGTAGAATTGGATTTTGATCGTAAAAATGGATTTGCTTGGTCACTAGAGTTTCAGAACAATTCTAAAAACACATAAATGAATCATTTTTATCTCGATAACTATCACGGCCATTTGTTGTTAGGATGATCGGTGTAGGACATTACCATAGAGTATCATGAACATGTAGAGGAAGACTGAATTATGTATTATATTATTATTATATAAAATCTTTTGATATGGTATGCATATTGTAATACTATATTAGAAAGATTTATGACCTCCATGCATAATGATATAACGACTATACTAAGACCACAGAACGACGTAATAATAATATTCAATTCAACCCTTATGCGACTGCCTTATATAAGTCTATATCGGCAAGTCATTACCACTACTTTATAACGTCGATGTGACGTCGCAAGAGTGTGCCTTTTTGTCGTATTGGCATACATAGCGACGTCTCAGCATATTACAAGACATAAGTCATGGACTTTTGCGAAAGGTCTTGTAGACGTCTGTACAACCGAATTATGACCTCTGTGTGCTACTTGGGCAGTTGATCTATTCGAGTGATTTGTTATCTTTTTGTCCTTTACATTCGAACCAATTGCCTCAGAAGCAGATTTAGCCATCCATTTATTGTATTTCTTCCAACAGGTACATTATCGTACCATTTGTCAGTTTCATTTTTCCAGTGTCGATTTGGTTTTGAAGAACAGTCGTGGTGGGTAATATTGTCGCCTCTTTTGATATCAGTTTATGAAAAAGACGTACAGGGCAGCTTTGTCTTTCACTATTGGAAACCAACCATTTACCACTTGTACAGCTTTTAGAACCACCTTGGCACGTTTTACTGAACACCGGATTGTATTTAATGCGATTTGTTCGAGAGTCATCGTTATTTTACTCGATTTGAAAAAAATCCACCAGACAAGCAACTGCCTCTCCTCCTCGCCACGCTTATTCTACAGCAGCAATATGGTAAAATTTACGCATAAGACCTTTAGGAGTATTTTCATCCCATAGCAATATTATTTTGTTAACTTCAGACAAATTTAACGAAACTGAACTGGACTTACGTTTACATGGATCTGCTTGCAGTTTCTTCCTGATTGCATCGCGGGCATCTCGGGCTGATTTAAATACTATATTGTTAAACGGGTCATTATAGTACTTTTTTGCAAAAGTTTGCACGAAACGTTCCACATTGTCTTCACCGTTGCTTCTTTAAATTCGGTCCCGTCTTTCTTTCTCATACTGACCACCCAATCATTCAGTATCAACGCCAATTCTTCTAAGCTTCTATGTTCATTTAATTCATATTCTCGTTCACAGCAAAATTCCATAAATATTCCCCAAATATATTTGTGACTGTAGGTTGTATTCCTAGGAATGTTTTCTTTGATTAGCGCATTTATACTTTGAACATTCGCATTGCCAAAACTGACATTTTGAAATTTATTTGGAATAAAGTATTCAAACTCAATCGTGTTGTCATAGTGATTGATAATTGCACTGAATGCAATTATCAGTAGTAATACCACTAGTGACTGAATTTTCGCGATAAGTCTGTCGATTTATTTCTAAACGAAACTGAGTTGCTTGAAAACACCACGAGTGGTATTTTATTAGACTATTTCACGAACAAAGTGAAAGGTCAAAAAATTTAAATTCGGCAGAATGAGAGGAAGAAATTCAATAATAATACATAATAAATTTAATTATAATCATGAAATATTTATTTTAACTATAAACAATTTGTTTTAATTATTATTTGTTACCTATAACAATAAATAATTTTTTATGAACACGAACATAATACATTATTCTTGATATAATTATTATAAATGGTGCAATTGTAAAAAAATTTAATAGTATGACCTTTATTAGGTGGATACAATGTATTGTTGGTATTATTACTTGATGTACTTGGAGTACTCCTAAAAGTATTCACTATATTCTGATGATGTTCAGCATTAAGATGTAAATACGGTTTCATCGAGTTCGAACTTCCATGTCCAGTAATTTTCATAGCTTCTTGTTCACTAAATACCGGATTGTAGCAATTGACTAACTGCAGAGACAAGATTAGAGTGATTTGTTATTTTTAGTTTTTTAGTGTATAATCCTATCTTTTCTGCAGAGAGTTTTGTCCATTTTGATATTGTATTGATACCAATAGGGCAATTCTTGTATCAATTATTATTATTATTATTATATTTATTCTACTTGTCATTCACTGTCAGAAAAGGTCTGTCATTGGTAATAATTCCCCTTTACGATATAAGTTTCCGGTATAATCTCACAGGACACATTTCAGGATTTTCCAAATTTTGAGTAAGCCATTTAGTATCTGCACAGTTTTTATCACCACCTTGGCGGGTTTTGGAGAATATCGGGTTATATGCAATTCTGTTTGTTGAACAGCCTTTGTTGTCAGTCTCTTCCTTAAAAAAATGTAACATGGAAAAAGTTGCTTCGTTACCACTCCAAGCTAGTCCTACTGCAGCTAGGTGGAAAAACTGCTTTTGGAGTCCCTCTGGCGTGTCTTCGTCCCATTGTTAGCACATATTTCTTTCTATATTCGTCTACAGTCATAGCGACAGAACTCATTTTCTTTTTTTCGAGTACAGCTTGCAACAATTTTCTCTTAAAATATCGAGCCGCCCTAGCCTTCTTGAACATGATATCTTTGAAGGGATCAGTATGTCTCCGATACTCACAAAACAATTTTTCTTGTACTAATTTTGCAGTAGTGTTCCATATGGTTTTAATAACACTCTCCTTGTAATCACTACCATAAATTCTCCGCATATTGAATGCCCAGTCTTTTAGAATGAATGCTAATCTTTCGTTGCTATTTTCTGCATCAAATTTGTAGTTGCGTTCCGCACAGAACATCCTAAATTGTCTCCATATATAGGATTTTGTTTTTTTTGTGTTACTGGGTATATTTTCTTCAATATTTTGCTTTATTACTTCGTTTGAAGTAGCACCGAAGCTACTCATTTTGACGTTTGCAGCTACAATTATTTTTGGTCAAACTGTCAAACTTTGCATTGCGATCTGTATCCATGGTTACGTCGTTGAAAACACGATGCTGACAGACCAATCAGAATTGAAAGACAGCTGGTGTTTTCGCGATAATACAAGCTGTCTTTGGTTTTTGTTTGGTCAGATTTTGTGAAAATTCCAAGGTGCGTGGAATAGTCAGTGTAATGTTGACATGATTGGGTGAAATTGTTTCATATGACACAAAATGACAAAATTTGAATGGTTGTTAGAACTGTCAAAAAAATTTCAGTGGAATAAATTCATCTTTAACTCAAAATATAGGGTTCGTTTAAAATCGTACATATTATAATGTTGAATTATGAAGGAAAACGGAAAGATAAACAAATATGATTCCCCATATAAAGTACACCAAGTGATTCTCTAAGGTGGTTCACCCCTATAACTTTTTTAACGAAATTTGGGGGTTGTGTATTATAGTTCAATTTACTTTCACGATATGCTAGTCAGGCTTGCCACTCCTACTGAGAAGGAATCTTTTATTTAGAATCCTATCGAGGTGGGAGATGTTTGGAGTGTTTCTTTCTGTCACTAGGTACCGCCAGTTGAAAGTTATCTTTTCCGGCGTACCTATACATGTTATAAGCTCGATGATGATTTGTTTATGTTGTGTCTCGCTTCAGCCAGAGCTCTTCGGGTCTTTGGCTGGTGACTAGTCCGTACTGATGAGTGCCAAGAAGCCTGAAACCGGTATGCGGATTGTTAGGCGAACACGACATAAATTGAACATAATCGAGCTTATCAGAAAGAAACATTTGCGATCAATTTCCATTTATATGGAAGTTTGCATGGATTTTCAGGTGAATATCATTCAACGTTCTGCGTGGTATTTGCTAGGAAAGTAGTTGTTTTTCCCCTGTGATCTTCCATTTTGTGGTTCAATCTATATTGAATCTTTGTGTGAAATAGACTGTGTACTTCGATTTTTCTATTTTTTTCAATTTCATGTTTTGACATATTTACTTGCCGTACTTCCGGTTTGACCGGAAATGACTCCAACTTTCGATTTTTAAATGGGACATCCTATAAATTTTTACTTATTTCGATCGAGAATGACATTCTAAATCCAACAAACACCCCACTCGTCAATATTTGACAAATAAAGTCATTTTTATTCCAATTTTTATTTTTCGATCTAGAATGCCGTGTAAATCGCTTCATTCTTGATCAAGTAACATGGGAAAAATACGACTTTGAGGCTTATGGCTTCACAGTCGTTTCAATAAATATTTAAATGTCGCAACTTATCGAAAACTCCCAATGAGACTCATTATATCATATCCAACCCCTTTGGAGGAATCCCTATTGCCAAATCAGGCCAATCAATATAGATTTTCTACGAAAGATGGTTCGTAGTTATATCCTGTTGAGTTTCCTACTCCCAACGGTCATTGCATAAATTGTTATAAACATTTAAAAGCATTTTTTTATTTTTATCGTTTTTGACTTGTAACTTGAAAACCAATGAAGCAATCTCAATACTCTCAAATATTGTAAAGAATCAAAATGCGAAAAAAAGAGCCCTAGCACGACTATATCGTATAATTAGTAACGGAGAAAACCCGAAAAAAAACATCGTTTTTTTTTATTCATAACACTACCATTTTGCAAGTCATAGTGCAGGCTTTTCGTGACATAGTAGTGATTGATATGTTTTTTATGTGTAACAAATTCAGGTGCTGTCAGATCATTAGTTTTTACATAATTGCAATTTGAATTTTTTAATGCACTTTATTGGAGCAAGCCTGGATGCTTCATAGGTGATCCGATTTCAATTTAGAGCAGCAGATACTTAACTTGCGCGCAGCGCGCTTGTATTACTATACATACGCTTTCCCGCGTCCGCTGTTACCCTACTACTCAGCTGCTTCCACGCGCTCGCCCGTTTTCGGTCATGTTTGCAAGTATTTCTCACATACTTCGCAGCATTTTAGCGCAAAATGAGAATAGACATTTAGTAGTAATATACTTCTACTTGCAATATGTTTATCCTAAATTGAAATCAGACCACCTATGACGCAACCAATAAAGTGCATTACAAAATTCAAATTGCAATTATGCAAAAATTTATTATCCGACAGCGCCCAAGTTGTCTACATATGAAGTTCATATCGATCACTACTACTTCGCGGAGAGCCTACGCTGCAACTTTGAAAATGGCGGTGTTATGTTTTTTAGAAACGCTGATTTTTTCGGTTTTTCTCCTTTACTAATAATCCGATCGAGTTGTGTCAGGGCCAATTTTTTTTGCATTTTCATTGCCTACAATTCGTTCATTGAAAGCATTGAGATTGCGAAAAACTATAAAAACATTTTAACAAAAAATTAAACCGACGAAATACCGAACTGAAAAGTAAAAAATAAAATAAACCTTCTTAGTCTCAGTAACTAAGCTCCTAAACTAATGTAAGTAACTAATTTTGAGTCGGCGCAAATGAATTAGGTAAGGCGTAAAATGATGGCATTGAGTTGCGCGGTGACATTCTGATATTTTTTTTTTAAGTAATTTAATGATGTTCGTTGATTGTTCGTTTGGCGCCGACTCAAAATTAGTTGCTTACATTAGTTTAGGAGCCTAGTAACTGAGACTAAGGAGGTTTATTTTATTTTTTACTTTTCAGTTCCGTATTTCGTCGGTTTAATTTTTTGTTAAAAAGTTTTTATTTTTCAATTTTTTGTGGCTAAAATTTACTAATTGCTACCCACTTGTTTTTTGATTACTTCCAGAATACTTACTTACCCACCTTACTTCAACTATTACCAGTTAAATAATATATGATTATCAACTTTTACTATTTGTTGTAATATAAATTATTTTGTTGTTCTGGTTAGTTTATTTCATTACTTTGTTTATCATTCCATCCTCTCATAGAATATAATGATTTTGACGGATGTGGAACAAAAATAATGTCAGTAGCGATCTGTCATTGTCAACTACGTATGTGTGTGCCAATGTTCACAAGTGAAAAATCAATTATCCCCTATTTTTCTACCCGTAAGGGTGGATAATTTCATTCGAAATCCAAATATAAGGTATACCCTATCTGTTAAAAAAAGAATCATCCAAATCGAAGAACCCAGTACAAAGTTATGCCTGATAGAATCGGTTAACGGATCAGAATTCAGAGGGTGAGTGATCAATATCCTTCATTTTGCTACCCTTAGGGGTGGATTTCATCTTTTAAATTCAAATGGGACCACCTTCGAAGTACACCCTATTCACTGTAAAAAGAATTATTGGAATCGGACGCCCCAGTAAAAAGTTATGCGTGATCATACATAAAAAATAAAATAAAATTAATATACGCGTCGACTAGAGAACCTCCTCTTTTTTGGATTCGTCGGTTAAAAAAAAAGCTTGTTTGCTCTTAAATGTAAGCAATTATAGTTGCGAGTAGAAAACATAACAGAGAAGGGTAGCATTCTTTGTTAACGCTTTGTGACCTAACGAAAGCTTTTGATTGTGTTTCCCATGATATTTTACTTGAGAAACTTTTCTGTTATGGTAATCGTGAACTTCCTTTGGAATTTTTCAAGTCTTAATTGCATGGGAGATCTCAGTGCGTTTCGGTCGAAGCCACCAAATCAGTTCTGAAGGAAAACGTTCATGGTGTTCCTCAAGGTTCTGTTTTGGGTCCATCCCTATTCATTCTGTACATCAATGATTTATGTTATCATATTTTATTGTCTTTCGTATGATGGCACTGTCCGTTTCCCGGTACTATTTTTGTCACAGAACTGCTCTGTTGGTTTTTTTTTTACCGCTTTCTTAGTTGTTTGACCAACCCTCAGAAGTTAATGAAAACTTGTACGAGTTAAGATCACGGGGACCTAACCTTTTATAGTGGGATCCGAAACCACTCTTGGGGCCTTGAAAAATTTTTCACCAGCTGCGGGAGTCGAACCTGCGCCGGGTGGAAACAGTGGACACAAGACCAACGCTTGTGCCACTGAGCCACAAAGCTCCGTGCTCCATGTTGGTGGGGGCGGGAGTTATGAAAGAAATAAAAAGTATTTAACAAGTGATAATTTTATTGTTTATTATAATAACATGAAAACAAAAACAGCATAATAGAATCGGAAGATTGGTTCGTGTACCAACTAGAACTCACAATCAATAGTCAAATATCTGCACAATATACTAAACAAACGGTTATATTGATTTCATATCTTTGTTGTTCCGAGTGCCACTTTTCCTATTTGCAAAGAATTCTAGTTCGATACGACCATCTGAAAAGTTACAGTAATTACTCACTTCTTTGAATTATATATATATTGATTTAAATGCATATTGTTCAACAAATACTAAGTATTCTGTTCTCGATGAACAAGTATCAATCACATAAAAAATGTAACAAACTCCTAGAGACTACTCAAAATAGCTTAACGATAAAGTCATTGAGAAAACTAATCTCAAGCATACATAGGTACTCTAAAGTCGACTAAGTTTTGTCAGGTAGATAATATAAAATCTGCCAAATAGATGTTTGAAGATAAAAGTATCATCATATGGACTGAATTCATCTTTCAACTACTCATCCATGATTTACGAAACGAGCTTCATTCCGTAATCCCCAATCGTACGAATTGAAACTAAACTTTAAAAATATTTTAAAGTCACTTTGACTAACATATCACTAATTCATAAATTCAAGTAGCTTAAATTATTGCACATTTTTAACACTATCTAATGATTTTGAGCTTTGAGGGCGATTTTGTTGCTACTGGTGCAACTGATTCGTTGTGAATAAAAATGTTTTACACTAATGTTCACTAAGAGCTAAATCACATAAAAAATTAAGCAGTATAGGCGAGGCTTACTTCATACGCCGGCTCCATAAACAAACAAATTTCTCCTTAAACTGCCCTAGCGAAGTTGTAACTCCAAATGGCATTCGGCTAAACTCCAAATTGGCAATCAAATTTAACTCGATGGATGAAACTGATTAATATCCGAAATATCATGTAATTTTATGATGTTTGTTCGATTTATTGTAAAATCAATCGTAATAATAAGATCCAATCAGCATTGGCGTGATTAAGAAGAGATATGCTTGGGTAATGGCCATGATCCAGGTCCGCATTATATCCCCATTGAATTATATGTATATGATCGAATTTGCCAACATATGACCGGATATGTTGCAATTGGCAATTGATTTGTTTTAACCTTCTGCAATCTGGATCGTAAATTTGAAGATTCCTTCACTTTTGTGATATTATTAAGGAGAAAATCATTTATTTTGGATCGACTTCTAGTACATATAAAAACTCCTGACGAGAGAAAATTCAACTAAATTGCGAGACAATCTCGAGATTAATTCTAAATTGGAAGACAAGGCAATTTTGTTGTTCAATCAAACAACCTATATAATGTTTGGATATATCATTAAATTAAAAGACGAAGTATAAAATTCTCACCTAAAACAAATAGTAATAAAATTATGAAATTATGTTTGAAGTTGTATTTTCAATAATCTTCTGTGTGTGATTGGGGATGATCTATATTTTCTGAAGAACTAGCGAATAAAATCCCCAAAGAGTCAAAAAAGTAAAAATTAACTAATTGAATTCGTACTTTCTGATAATTCCATAAAAATACGTTATTTGTGAATTACACTAATGAAGATTGGGAGCACCCAAGCAGAAATAATTACTTACCGAGGAAAATTTAGAGATCTACCAATTGACTACAATTTTTCATTCCTACCACACATACATTTTAACTACTGTCCATTTTCAACATATTTTCAGAAAATTCGAATTTCATTAAAAATGGGATAAACTAGCCTTTCAGTTCCTATCCTAACTTGAATTGTTAAATTGAAAATAGATTTCTACGCTTACAGCGTCAGTGAAATTGGTTGCCTTTGGCAATTTCTATTTTTGCTTTATCAATGATATTTGTTAGTCTGGTGGACATGATTTCGATTTTTCGTGGTCCTAGATACCAACAAACTTTCATCTAGGCGGGAAAGGCGTTATTGTTGCTTTTATTTGATTATCTATTTTGCTTGAAATAACTACCATCTTCGGAAATCGTTTATATTTGAATATCGATCTCTTTTCCATCGAAATAAAAATTACAATAGCTTCATGATCATTTCAAAATATAACTAGTTCTGTTTCGCGAAAAAAAAAATCGGCATCAGCTGATGTAATACACCATAAAAAGTATGCCCCGAGTGTAATATTTATTTCGATCCAGCCATTCGCAATAATTACAAACGGATTTTCAAACATAAATATTTATGTTAACAGTGAAATATATTAATCTGTAATATATTAATCATTTAAATATGTATCATATATGTTTATATCTATCTCTGATATGTGCATATAAAATCTGTCACACGAGTGTATGTACCTATCTATTTAACTAGAAAATTTGTAAAGAGAACTAAGTTTTGGTTGCGCACCGTCTAGAGTCACTTATGTTTATTGTCAATTAACTAATAATCTTCAAATGATAATCTCGACGTATTGGTTGTGAGGCACGTTAGACCTCTGCTCTTTATCGGGCTCAGGTCTGTGCATACTTTCCGTCATGAATCGTGCGTCTATCGTTGGAATGGGCGCCATCTGGGGTAGAGGGGCGCAGTCATGTGGTATCTGGAAAAGAATAATAATGATATCAAAAGGAGTCTATATTGAATAGCATTTTGAAATATTTCAGCGCCAAATAGACCCATGGTTCAACCATCACATGAGTATTTACTTGATCGTTTCTGTATAGCACTCAAAATTAGTCTTTTTTGTTCAACTGCCATCAAGGTAGTACCGCCACGAGACAGTTGAATTAGGAAGTTATTAAAATTTGGCATACGTATTGTATAACATGTGAACAACACCTCTATAAAATTTTAACAAGTTTCACCATCCCGAACCCGAGATATATATTATTGAAGTTGACTCAATTAACACGTAACATATGGACCATGCATAGGCAAACAGCACATTATTAATTCTACCGTTAGTACTAAAATTAAGAAGTTTAAAAATTACACAGATATTGTAAAAAAAACAAAGGATTCACCATTATTTGCAGATATATTAAAAACTCTCGTTATTCAAAATAGTCCACGGGGAAGCGCACATTATTAATTCTACCGTTAGTACTATGATTAAGAAGTTTATGAAAAACGAGGAGGAGCTAGAGCAGGTTATCACAGATATTGTGAAAAAAAATCAAAGTGATTGACCATCTAGTTTGACAACTATAATCAAAACTACTCTCGTTATTCAAAATAGTCCACGGGGAAGCGCACATTATTAATTCTACCGTTAGTACTAAGATTAAGAAGTTTATGAAAAACGAGGAGGAGCTAGAGCAGGTTATCACAGATATTGTGAAAAAAAAATCAAAGTGATTGACCATCTAGTTTGACAGATATAATCAAAACTACTCTCGTTATTCAAAATAGTCCACGGGGAAGCGTACAGCCTAAAGGGGGGGGTCGTAGAGAAATGCGGATTGTGCCAAGGGACTTTTTAAAGAAGGACGGGGGACCATTTGAGGGTCTGAACGCGAAAAAAAAACTCCTCCTCTTAGTTGACCCCATCGATTTTAACGATACCCCCCTTTCCCCCAAAAAAAAAACTTCAAAAAGAGTACTACAAAAAAGTCCATCGAAGTTTTATCGAAAAACGATAATTTTTTCCCATGATTTCTAGTGGGGGGGGGGGGTCTGAAAATTTATTTTTTGCTGCGCTTTTCGGGGACATCAATTTTGTGAGTCGCCGACCTTCTATAACGAAGAAATTTTCTAGAGTCGATTCAAGAGGGCAAGTACCCCCCTCCAAAAAAAATTTTTTTTCGCGTTTCAAATCGAAAAGTCCTTTGAAATTTTTCGATTCCGTCGAAAATAATTTCCTAATCAACTGTTTCGTGGCGGAACTACCTTAAAATGAGGTTTTTCATATAATGTGTCAAATACAGGGTGTAATCTAGCCTCGTGCACATCCGTGAATGACGAGTGTATGATGCCATTTTATAACAAATTATAGTGGTTAAGAATTTGAAAAAAAAAATGGAGAACATGTTTTTTTCTTGGTAAAATTCTGCAAAATTTTGGGTAGCGCCTCCCGCCTAATTTCAGGTGATCTGATCAGAGGAAAACTTCGGCAACTGCCGAATGCAATAAACATTTAACACATTCGAATAAGGTAGAATGTGGAACTGATTGTGTGGTAAATAGTCTACTCGACAAGTTGAAAATGGTCTAAAATAGAGATACTGCTCTTAAAATTATGTGTGATAGCTCATTGGATCCGGAATAACGCCTAGAAAAATGTGCCAAAAGCGTGTATTAGCACATAAAAAATTGAAAAAGTTATAAACAATTGAAGATGAAAACAAATGGCATTTCGTTTTTTGCCAATATTTCATAAACTATCAATATTTAATAAATTTCAAAAAAAGATTCTGAAAGAGGAGGAAATTTCCAATAAAAAACTCCCCGCTCCCAGAACTCTATCTCCAATATTTATAATTTTAATTTAACGCTGAAAATGGGTCTCCGAGCGACATTTTTAGGTTGCGCGCGCGGCGTCAAAAGCGAGTACCACACATTAATTAATTTATTTAAGATATCAAATATATTTTTTTTAATTTGAAAAAATTATGGTGTATTCGGAACACTATAAATAATTCATTCCCGTTGGATATTTTACTTAAAGTTAATTTTTCAACAAGTTAAACGATTGTTAACTAACAAAATTTTCTCGAACTTCTGTCTTAATTGTAAATGAAAAAAAATTTTTAAATAATTGTCGCAAAAAATTTTCGCTTCGTAGAGCCTTTCTTATATACATACTTAACAAGATCACGCCATAAAAGTTAAAAAATATTCATACTTTGTAATAATTTTTGTACTTGAACAAAAACTAAAAAAATCCAAGTAATGTTGTTAAAAAAAACTTTTTTTTTCTTAATCATCATATTATCGTTTTTTTATTAATACAAGTTTTTTTAAAAAATTTTTTTAATTTTTAATTTTTTTTTTCCATTATTTTAAAAATTTAAAAAAAATTTCCTTAAACAATTTTTTTTATATTTTTTTATTATATTTCTATTGTTTAAATGATTAGTTAGGAAATTATTTGTTTTCTAAAAATCATAATTGACAGTCCTCTATAAAGTAACAAAAAAATATTTTTTTTATCAACAATTCCATTGTTTATTAACTTACCAATTTGTTAAAAAAATTTTTTTTTTTTTTTTTTTTTTTTAAAAATTTAAAAAACAACCATAAAACAAAGTTTAGAAAAAAAAAATCCCAATTTTTCCAATTCCAATTCCCAAAGTACAATAAAAAATTGGATAGGATTTTTTTTTTCAAAACTCATAATATTTGTAATATAATGAAGTTGTAAAAAAAAAAACAAAAATATTGAAATAATCAATTTGTTTACAAAAAATTTATCAACAAATGGCGGGAATGTTTTTTTTGCAAATCAACTCATATCTTGTATTAATAAAAAAACGATATGATGATTAAGAAAAAAATATTTTTAACAACATTACTTGGATTTTTCAGTTTTTGTTTAAGTACAAAAATTATTATAAACAAAGTTTGAATATTTTTTCAACTTTTATGGCGTGATCTTGTTAAGTATGTATATAAGAAAGGCTCTACTAAGCGAAAATTTTTTACGACAATTATTTAAACATTGTTTTTCATTTACAATTAAGACAGAAGTCCGAGAAAATTTTGTTAGTTAACAATCGTTTAACTTGTTGAAAAATCAACGTTAAGTAAAATTTCCAACGGGGATAAATTATTCATAGTGTTCCGAATACGTCATAATTTTTTCAAATTAAAAAAAAATTAATACCTTAAATAAATTAATTAATGTGTCGCTCGGAGACCCATGTTCAGCGTTGAATTAAAATTATAAATAATGGAGATAGAGTTCCGATAGCTGGGAGTTTTTTATTGGAAATTTCCTCCTCTTTCAGAAATTTCTTAAATATCAATAGTTTGTGAAATATTGGCAAAAAACGAAATGCCATTGTTTTTTCATCTTCAATTGTTTATAACTTTTGCAATTTTTTATGTGCTAATACACGCTTTTGGCACATTTTTCTAGGCGTTATTCCGGATCCAATGAGCTATCACACATAATTTCAAGAGCAGTATCTCTATTTTAGACCATTTTCAACTTGTCGAGTAGACTAAAATGTACACATTGCAGGCCACCTGAGATAGATATTTAATTTCAAAGTGAAAAAACAACTAACTTTGTTATATCCAAACTGGTGACAAAGTTAGAACTAGTTGACTTCATACTCCTTAGGTCCTGAACTGATTAAAAGCAAGCCTGGAACAAAATTTCTTGTACACATTGATTGTTCGAGTCTCATATTATGGCCCTAAAAAAAAGCTGTTCTCCGGTTGATACGTTGTCAATGTAATATCCCGCGAACTTGGAATGTCGGCTTCTTTAACGGCATACTACTCATTCATTGAGTCTCACTTACGGTATGGAATTCCATTCTGGGGTTCTTGCAGTCAGGTTCTATTCCAATGTAAAATTGTTCTCCAGAAAAGAGCTTTGAAATTAATTTTCAAAGCAAAAACGTGTGAATCTTGCAGGCCGATTTTTTCAAACAAAAAATTTCTGATGTATGTGAAATTTTCATTTCAGAGACAGCTTGCTTGATACACAAAATTAACTAATTCCAACTCTAACCAATATGGATGTCAGGAAAAAAAACTTGCTTTATTTACCACTTCCCACTTCTACTCTTACGAAACAGTCTTTGATTTACAGAAGCAAGCAAATTTATAATCATTTACCGAATCAAATCAGAGAAATTAACGATATGAAAGGTTTCCAAAAGTCACTTAAAACACTTCTCATGGGGAAATGCTTCTACAATTTGGAGGAATTATTTTGCATACGCATTCTAGTCGTTCTATATTCTGTGATATATCTTACATTTTACTTTGTTTATGTGCTCTTTGTAATTTTACAATTTACTATTAGAATTAATGTTTTTATCTACATGTGGTCGTAATGTATTTAAATATCTATGTACATTTTATATTAATTATCATTAGAACACATTGTGATAATTTTGACTTTGTCGGTAAATGTTTTCATTTAGACAATAAAGCCCATATATCTATCTATCTACTCTGCTTTGAGGCTCTTATCATAATTATCACAGTCACTTGTAAGAAACAAACAACAAAAACAGTATTGAAAAGGGAAACATTCGCAATTGAATATTGTCTTGAAAAATAATATCACGATCATTCAGAACACGTGAACTGAAACACTGTTGCCAAAGCAAGATTCTCACATGCACGGATTACAAAGCTGTCTACGAACGAAAGTTTGTTGGATTATACTAGTGTTTTCTGATTGGCTGGTGAATGAAAGTTCGTATGATCTTAATTAACAACCAATCCGAAAGCAGTACGCGATGTGTACGTGAATTAATTTGGACATTATTTTCTTTGTCTTTTCAAAAATATGCCATTCTATCAAAAAGTAATTTATATTATATCGATATATCTAGTACAAATCACCTTCTACTCTTCAAAATACGCACGGAACAGCTCGGTGTTTGGTTTTAAGAGCCACCAAAAGACAAAGACAATAATGTTCAAATTAATTCTCCTGCACATCGCGTACTGTTTTCTGATTGCTTGCTAATTAGGATATTTCATTCACCAGCCCATCAGAAAACACTAGTAGAATCTAACAAACTTTCGTTCGTAGACAGCTTTGTAAACCGTGCGTGCGAGAATCTTGCTTGGCAATAGTGTTCAGTTCACGTGTTTTGAATTTCTGAATCACTACAATGGTCGTGATATTATTTTTCAAAACAATGTTCAATTGCGAATGTTTTCCTTTTCAATAGTGTTTGTGTCGTTTGTTTCTTACAAGTGACTGATAATCATGATAAGTGCCTCAAAGCAAAGTCAACTAGTTCCGACTTCATCACCAGTTTGCATATAACAAGGTTAATTGTTTTCTTCACTTTGAAATTGAATATCTATCTCAGGCAGCCTGGCAATGTATACATTTACCACACGATTAGTTCAACATTCTAGATTATTCAAATATCGAGTTAAATGTTTATTGCATTCGGCAATTCCCAAAGTTTTCCTCTGAGTAGGTCGCCAGAAATTAGGCGGGTAGCGCTACCCAAAATCTAGTCGAATTTCACAAAGAACAAAACATGTTTTGAAAAAAAAACAGATTTTTAACCACTGTAATTTCGTTATAAAATGGCATTATATACACGTCACTCACGGGTGTGCAAGAGGTTACATTACACCCTGTATTTACATTTGCAGCAGTTATAGAACAAAGAAGGTGGGCACTATTATTAATTTGTAACATTTTTCAATTGTTTTTACTTGCAATACCATTACGATTATTAGATATATCAATTGAGAAATTTTCAAAGCCTCCAGAAACTTTTTTGTGTGTTTATTTTTCAATTTCTAGTAAATATTACTGAAAATACAGTATGCCGGAATTCATTGCCGAGTGCTTTGTTAGTTCAAGTGGCTGGAGCGTCTGCCTCATAGTCCAGAGATCGTAGGTTCGAATCCTACAGAAGTTAAGTTGTACAAAAAGTATTGTATGATACATTTGTTAAAAGTGTTTCTATTTTGTTCGTGTGGTTGCTCACAAAATTAAATGCAACTTTCAACACTTGTACCATAAATAATGCTTTTTTAATAAACACTTGCCATTTCTTCATCTGATATTCCATTCTTACATGCATACGTAAATGATGTTAAAATTTCAGAAAAATATCGTAAGAAAGTGTCCGAGTCAAAAACTGAGACAGAAAAATCTTGTGCTACAAAGAAATCCGTCATAAAAAATTGAAACGAGTCAATATAACTCTGAATATTTTCGTTGGTTTAAAATAAATTTATGAGGGTTTTCTGAAGTGAAAATTTTTTTTTGGTCTTTTTGTATACTGATTATCGATCCTTATTCAACGGAGGATTAATTACCTCCCACTTTGGTAAAACTAAACCCCAGATTCACGCTACCCTGTGCAATTCTGGGAGACTTTTAACTTGAAACTGTCCAAGGAATATAGGTAGTGGAAGGAAAATTGCCTGGTTGAGAATTGGTGGTAAAGTTCAAAACTGGCAAAAGTGTTAGTAGAAAAACTGGCAAACGTGCCAATTTAAAAATTCAGAGCGTCAGTTTAAAATTGGCAAAAGTGTGAAAACTGAGGAAAGTGTTAGTTCGATACGTGGCGATAGCATCAGTCTGAAAACGGGCGATTGTTCGCGACTGAAACTTTGCGAAAGCGTCCGCGGTTGGTGGCAGAAGTATCTGGAGAAAACCTGGCGAAGGCGTGAAATTGAAAACTGGCGAAGGAAATGGTGTGAAAACTGTTGAAAGTGTCAGTTCGATAACTAGCAATAGCAAGTCTGAAAAGGGCAAGGCGTCAATTTAAAAACTGGCGAATGCGTTATACTGCAAACTGACAAATGTGTCAATCTGAGAACTGGAGAATGCATCAATCAGATAACTGAGAATGCGTCAGTCTGAAAACTAGCAAAAGCTTCAATTCGAAAATGGTCAGTGATTGGTGAGAGGGTTAAGGCAAACAAAAAAGCAGCCAAAGGCGTCAGTTTAAAACCGGCAAAAGTGTGGGTGAGAAAACCGGTAGAAGCTTAGAAAATACCGTTCTAAATATCGGCTGGTGGCAATTTGAAAACTGGCCAATATGCATCAGTCTAAAAACTGGCGTATGTGCCAATGAGAAAACTGACAAAAACTTCAATTTGAAAACTCACGAATGCGTCGGTCCGAAAACTGGCGAAAGGATCAATTCGAGAATTGTTAGTGATTGGTGAAAGAATTCAAGACTGGCAAAGGTATCTGTTGAAAAATTGGCGAAGGCGGAAGTTTAAAAACTGATAAAAGTGTCAGTGTGAAAACTAATGAGTGTCAGTTTCACTTTGAAAACTGGTGAATGCGTTAATGTCAGTTCAGTTAATGTTTGTCAATATAATGGTAAAGATAAATAATGGATCATTAGATATTGTACTGTGTTCTCCAAAAAGTTGGCTATGTAAAAACGTTTTATCAAACACTTATTTCGAAATTTAACTTGAGTGTTGAGTATTGCTTCAATAAGATGGAAAATGGTCTATTCGGACTTTCGTTGTCAATATTTTTCAATTAATCGCCTGAAATAAGCTTATTTAAATAAATAAAATTATTAAAGAGAAATGTTGGTAAATATAAAGTAACACCACACATGTACTCTGAATATGGGGAAAATACTTTTCTTACGTGTTTTTGCCTCCTGAACACGAATCTGGCGGTCTCATACCGTTCCCGAGTTACAGCACTTTTAAAAAAAATTAACCTTATTTTCCAGCACCGTTTTCTTGCACAAAAATCACTCAAAATGCCTCCTCCTTTTTACCAGCATAAACAATACACCCTAAATCACTTATTTTCGGCACAACTTTGCACAAAATATCGTCGTTTTTATCGAAAAATCCTCCTTCTTACACAGTTTCAAATAAACGATTTTCGTTCCTTTGACAGAAGGCATTTGCCTTATTTTTCATGTAGGTAATAAATGAATCACCGCCCACAATAATCGCACACATAAATGAAGGGGAAACTATTGCTCACATTTGAATCCGAAAAGTTGGCGGTGATTCACTTATTGCCAACATGAAAAATAAGGCAAAGTTACCAAATGTCTTCTGTCAAAGGAACGAAAATCGTTTATTTGGAACTGTGTAAGAAGGAGGATTTTTATGATAAAAACGACGATATTTTGTGCAAAGTTGTGCCGAAAATAAGTGATTTAGGGTGTATTGTTTATGCTGGTAAAAAGAAGGAGGCATTTTGAGTGATTTTTGTGCGAGAAAACGGTGCTTGAAAATTAGGTTAATTTTTTTTTAAAGTGCTGTAACTCGGGAAGGGTAAGAGACCGCCGCATTTTTCTTCCGGATTCGTGTTCAGGAGGCCAAAACACCTAAGAAAAGTATTTTCGTCATATTCAGAGTGCATGTGTGGTGTAACTTTATATTTATCGAAATGTTTCTCAAATTTCAAAGTTCTGTAGCAACTTTTATTTCTTGCCATTTAGCAACTTTTAGTTTTTGTCATTTTTTATTAAATTAAATTAATTTTAACGAAACTGCTTTATCATGCAACTAATCTCTAATTACTAAATATTGATGAAAATATGTTTTCTTCAAGATCATTTTAATTTTCTGTTATGTTTGATGCAAAGTTGTTGTAATTCATTCACAAGTATTTTTTCAGGTACTGAAATGATGCCGAAGTCATGAATCTTAAAATCCTCTAGTTTTTACGAAACAAATTGCATCGGCCGGGATTCGAACCCGGGCCGCCCGCTTGGCAGGAAGGACACTGCATTTTCTAGCATTCTCAATTCGAGTAGTGACAAACTTTCTGATTCACCTAAAATTATTTTCAATTGTTCCTTGTTCTAGTGGGAAGAAAATGTAAATAGTCCGGTGTTTATCTATTATTTCACCCCAAGCATTTTTTTTTCCGCTGTATAGGATTTATAATTATTCTTCGAAATTCAGCACCTCATTCCAATATTGGTAAAAGACATTTAAGCGTCGCCCTGGGCACGTCGATTTATTGGGAAACTTCTGGAAAACTTTCAGTACGCTTTCGTTGAAGTGACGAACCGCAGATGATAAAGAAGTTTCGTGCTTAATGGTCTTATACTTGTCCGCTTACTTCTTAAATTTTTCAGAACAGCCCTACACTTCTGTTGGACTATTATCAATAAATAAAGAAGGCGCTTGGTGAAAATAGACGAAACATTTATTGACGCAAATGCATGTGCAATGAAACAGATACCTACTCAAGAGCTTTATAAAGATTGGTGTTTCGGCAGTAAGACCGGTTTGTTAATAAAAAAATATTACCATTTTCGGTAAATATTGAGTTAAACTACTCATGCTCCGTGAACATGGATTTTTGACTTTTTTACGGGGTTTTTGCCTCCTGTACAAGAATCTGGCGGTATCATACCATTTCCGAGTTAGAGCCCTTTTTAGTTCTGAATCGCGTGATTCAAGCGCCGTTTTCTCGCGCAAAAATCCCTAACAATGTTTCCTTTTTTCATCTGGATAAACTACAAACACTATATCAGGCGCAAATCCAGACCCAAATTAAAGGGGGGGACATCCAAAATATCAAAAGAAATATACAACAAAAATATTATTAAAATATAAAAGAATAATATAGTAATTATTTTTTTTTTTGGTTCTATAAGTTTTATAATAAAAAATTTAAAAAAAATGACCATATTATGGTGCATACTATTATACCTACACAAAACAAACAAATACTAAAAATAAATTTCAATATGTAAGTTGTAAGTAATTTAAAGGACAAATTCTACTTTCCGCTTCTTTTTGTTTGCAAATCGTTTAATTATATTGGTTATTTCAATCTAATCATATACAGCTCGGTAAATGTGCATCGAAGCCAATCCATTTAAACTATATTCAGACATTTTAGACCTAATCCACGTTTTTAATCGTCTTAGAGTTGAAAAACTTCTTTCCGAACTGGCAACGCTTGTGGGTAAAGTACAGAGAATATTTGAAAATGTATAAATTATCGGGAATATTGTTTATATGAATATTGATTTAGGGTTAGGGGGGGCACTATATCACTAATTTTCGGCACAACTTTGCACATAATAAAGTCGGTTCTATTAAAAAAAAATCTCCTCCAACAATTACAAATAACCTAACTTCTCACATCTGACAGATAAAATTTTGTAATTTTCGCTTTTTTGCATGTTGGTAATAACAAACAAATCACCGCCAACTTTTCGAATTCAAATATGAGCAACAATTTTCCTTTTATTTACAGCGCGATAATCCTTGGATGATTTCAGAAAAAATCTTCATATAAACAAACAAAGTACTCATAAAAATAAATTTAGTCCAGGATAGAGGTAATTTTTAATTTTCATCAATAGCGTCCCTGTTAATGTGCCCTGCAATATTTTTAATCAAAATAATAATGCACCACTGTTTTTTTTAATAAATATTATTTTTATAATTTTTTTTATCCTCTCAAGAATGGACTTCTGACTTTTTCCGTCCGGAGGACGGTTTTCGATTTGAAAAATGAAAAGCATTCATTTACTTGTCCCTATGCGAATTCAGCCGTTAAAGAGTAGGATTATCTTGTAGGCTAAAAACATCTAGTATGCTAATAACACATTTCGTTGTTTTATAAACGTAAACAATTTTGACCTTTCTTTATCTATATACGCGGTTTGTGACATTATTTAAGTAATAAAAACTTTATTATAAAAAAAACATGGCAACTTAATTCAAAGAGGTTTCAGAGAATTGGGGAAAAACTGTTTTTTTTTTTATTTCAACATCATCTCAGAAATAAAGCGGTTGCAGACCTATGTTTATATGAAGATTTTTTCAAGGATTATCGCGCTTCAGTATCAGCATTCAATTATGAAACATCCTGTATATTCGCAATTGTTTTTGGGCAACATTGTATTATTTACAATTTTTAATTCCAAATAATGTAACTTCTGAAAGTGCATAAAAAAATTATTTTCAGTTTCCATCAACTCACTTGGTTTAAAAGGTGACTCATATGCTGCTTTTGAGATCCATATTATAATTTATACAGATAATTCAATAATGCGAATACCGGGTGACACAGGATATCGGGCCACCCCTGTAACTTCTGAATTCGTGAACGGATTTTTCTGAAATTTGGTACAGTTATATAAGCAACCATTTCGGATTTGATCACATTACATTCCAATATGGCGGACTTCCGGTTTTCCTGGAATGCCAGTAACTTTGTTTTTTCAAATGGAACACCCTGTATATTTTTACATATTCAAGTTCAACAGGTCAAAACAAGTCCAAACCTCATGTCAAATGTAATTTTTTTAAAACAATTGAAATTAAAATTGTTTTTTATTTTACCTCGTGGATAAATGAGATTTGGTCGAAGCTATTCACAATGAGTCGCAAATAACATAAAAACTTAATTTTTTCTGAAAAATGATTTTGTGTGTCATTTATTGATGAATTAATTCAGTCACATCACATTTTGATCAAAAATTGTTTTTTTTCAAATGAAACCCCTATGGACCTGTCTCTCTAGAACATTCATTAAGGAAAAAATTACATATCATTTTTGTATTTCGGTGCAGTAACAAATTGTATACATTAAAAAATCTACAACTAGTTTATGAGTTTCCTTGCAGTTCGAATAATTTTTCAACTTAGTAAGCTGTGGAAAACAACATTTCTGAATCTTGTCAACTAATTGTGTTTCGCTGTCATCTTCCATCTCAACTCTCGAAAATTAGTTAACTTCCGAGAATTAGTTTAGTAGAAATGTAAAATCAAAATTATAGGTTCACAAGAAGTGAACAGGTTGATATGTTATTAATTTACGGAGAATGTCTTAAAACAGTGTCGCCGCTTGTCAGTTATACGCTGAACGATACCCACACAGAAAAGAACCCAACAATGGAGAAAATGATCGTAAGTGAGGAGGCAGAAATGAACGTTTTGCTTATGTTGATTTTGATCCAACCGCTTCGACACGGGAATTGGAATACCAATGCAATGTAAGTCGAGAAAACGCTAGAAGAATTTTTTTAAAACACCATTATCGTGCTTATAAGTATAACTTACACAATTAGTTGACAAGATTCAGAAATGTTGTTTTCCACAGCTTACTATGTTGAAAAATTATTCGAACTGCAAGGAAACTCATGAACTAGTTGTAGATTTTTTAATTTATACAATTTGTTACTGCACCGAAATACAAAAATGATGTCATTTTTTTCCTTAATGTATGTTCTAGAGAGACAGGTAGGTGGCCCATAGGGCTTCCATTTGAAAAAAATGAATTTTTGATCAAAATGTGATGTGACTGAATTAATTCATCAATAAATGACACACAAAATAATTTTTCAGAAAAAATTAGGTTTTTCTGTTATTTGCGACTCATTGTGAATAGCTTCGTCCAAATCTCATTTATCCACGAGGTAAAATAAAAGAACAATTTTAACTTCAATTGTTTTAAAAAAATGACATTTGACATAAGGTTTGGACTTGTTTTGACCTGTTGAACTTGAATATGTAAAAATATACAGGGTGTTCCATTTGAAAAAACAAAGTTGCTGGCTTTTCCAGAAAAACCGGAAGTCCGCCATTTTGGATTGTAATGTGATCAAATCCGAAATGGTTGCTTATATAATTGTACCATATTTCAGAAAAATACGTTCACGAATGCAGAAGTTACAGGGGTGGCCCGATATCCTGTGTCACCCGGTATAAATGAAGGGGAAATTGAATTCGAAAAGTTATTCATTCGTTTGTTATTACCAACATGCAAAAACGTTAAATTTGCAAAATGTCTGTCAAATATGAGAAGTTAGGTTATTTGTAACTGTTGAAGGTTTTTTTTTTCGATATCCACCCCATTTTCAATATTTTGTTCATATTTGTGCAAATCACCAATATCATTGAACCTGCGACGCTGAATCGATGTGAATGGACTTGTGATACATATTTTGTTGTCAGAAATATAGGTCGATATCTTGGAATACTTATTTTGAATACGTGACCTCAATGTTTCGACAAAGCGTGATATATAAATTCGGAAATAATCTTTTGGATTTGAACTTGATATCAATTTTTCAGCGTTGATATGTTATGCAAACATGACGTCAGTTTTGAGAAGCAATGTTAGACAATGCAACTCTGATTGTAGGGGAGAGTCGGGGAATGTCAACGACCTAATAGTGTATTTTGCCACGTTTTCAACTCGATTTCTTGTCTGTAGGTTCGGGGGGGATTTTGCAATGGATTTTAAACTAACTTCCCGAGAAATTACATGGGGGGCAATCAAAAAAGTCCTCCATGATAACAAAACTTCCAACAAAACAAATCATTTGACAATACAATACTACAAAATACCGTATGTGGAAAATCTCTCTGATCGAACAAAGAAAATTCCAAAATCGGCTTATCTAAGGAATTCACGCCAAAAAACAGAAACTCCCACTGATCTACACTCAAACGTCGCGTCATCTACTTCCAGATACCGTTTACAGAATTTGAATACGACGATTTCCCTCAAATCGGCGCATTTTGCAAGATAAGCCTTAAATTGTTTATAACGCGATTGCGCACAGTTGAACTACATGTTATTATCTATCAGTTTCCGCAAGATCGTTTGTCCAGCTTTGAATTTATAAAAATTATGAATTTTTGAGGTTTTCCCGGATTTTCTCAGTGGAAAATGCACCGATCGCACAAAAAACAATTTTGTAAGTTTTTTAATTCTCGACAAAAGTTGAAACGATTCCTTCAATACTTTTTAAGATATTTGTTGAAAACCAAAGAAGTGGTCATTTTTGACAATATTTCTTGTTAATAAAAACTTTTTAACAAAAAATTAAACCGACGAAATACGGAACTGAAAAGTAAAAAATAAAATAAACATTCTTAGTCTCAGTAACTAAGCTCCTAAACTAATGTAAGTAACTAATTTTGAGTCGGCGCCAAACAAGCAAATGAATTGGGTAAGGCGTAAAATGATGGCATCGAGTTGCGCGGTGACATTCTGATAATGTTTTTGAAGTAATTTAATGATGTTCGTTGATTGTTCGTTTGGCGCCGACTCAAAATTAGTTACTTACATTAGTTCAGGAGCTTAGTTACTGAGACTAAGAAGGTTTATTTTATTTTTTACTTTTCAGTTCCGTATTTCGTCGGTTTAATTTTTTGATAAAAAGTTTTTATTTTTCAATTTTTTATGGCTAAAATATACTAATCACTTATACCTACTTGTTTTTTGATTACTTCCAAAATACTTACGTACCCACCTTACTTCAACTATTACCAGTTAAATAATATGATTATCTACTTTTACTATTTGTTGTAATATACATTATTTTTGTTGTTCTGGTTAGTTTATTTCATTACTTTGTATATCATTCCATCCTCTCATAGAATATAATGGTTTTGATGGATGTGGAACAGAAATAATGTCAGTAGCGATCTGTCATTGTCAACTACGTATGTGTGTGCCAATGTTCATAAGTGAAAAATCAATTATCCCCTATTTTTCTACCCGTATGGGTATATAATTCCATTCGAAATCTAAATATAAGGGATACCCTATCTATTAAAAAAAGAATCATCCAAATCGAAGAACCCAGTACAAAGTTATGCGTGATAGAATCGGTTAACGGACCAGAATTCAGAGGGTGAGTGATCAATATCCTTCATGTTGCTACCCTTAGGGGTGGATTTCATCTTTTAAATTGAAATGGAACCACCTTCGAAGTACACCCTATCCACTGAAAAAAGAATTATCGGAATCGGACGCCTCAGTAAAAAGTTATGCGTGATCATACATAAAAAAAAATTATGGAAAAAAAAATATACGGGTCGACTAGAGAACCTCCTCCTTTTTGGTTTCGTCGGTTAAAAAATTCCACAAAGAGATTTTGCTGCTGCCGACTCCGGGGTTTTCATCTACGAACTATGTTTCAAAAGGAATTATAGGCTATTTGCGTCTTTATTTAAGTGGGAAAAAAACCTCTATCGGTTGGCTTACTAGTAGAACATACTAGAGAAAATGGTCATATCTTTGATTTTACAAACCCCATCATCATTGATAAAAAAATATCTCTCAAAAAAACTTCTTAGCGAAATGATAGAAATGTTCCACGAAGACAGCGTTAATTGCAAAAGATACATAGAAGGATTGAACACGTCCTATTTAAACTTGATAAATCAGATTCCGAAATGATTTATTAACATTATTTTTCTGACCACAATTGTTTTTTTCCATTTATATAAAAAAAACCTGTGTTTGGAAGCTGTCCAGTGAAAGTAATTTTCGTGTATCTATAATGTCTGTTGGTGTATTAGGTTTTATTTGCATCAAACTCGAAAAAACTAATTTTTGGGGAGTGCTCCCTATTTATTACGTTGATTTCCTGGAAATGTTATTGTTTCTAATTGTTCTTTCACCTATTTATAAACATCTTCAACTTACAGGGCCCTGAAGATGAATTTAATAAAATTCGAAACGTTAGCAAGGAAACATTAGTTTTGAAAAGGGAAACATTCTCAATTGAATATTGAATAGAAATATTTTTCTGTGAATTGAAAAAATCCGAACAAACCTTCTAAATATTATATGTTTATATTGAATCACTAACCTTACTAAAAAAACTATTAGGTGGGAATTTCTAAAAATAAAAAACCAATACGTACCATCGGCTGCTGGGGTTGCTGAGGGGGCAGCGCTCCAGGGGGTGGAATCGTTGGATAGTAGTTCGTCGGAGACACAGGTGGACTAGGATAAGGCCAGTAGAATATTTGGGGGTGCATGAACTGCCTCGGATCTATGGTGGCTGCAGCCAGCTGCAGAGGGGCGTATCCGGGAAAATTTGGGGCCGGGTGGAATGGCGTCGGCAAAATATTACCACCTATGTGTGAAAAAGTTGGAATAATGCGTGATGTTTCCTTCTTTTTTTTTCTATTTTAGACCACCTTGTTTCTGAGACAGTTAAGAAAGGACAGTCCTCAGTGAACAGATTTTGTTAGGAGAATAATAATGATTGTACTGATAATCGCTGAAAGCTGTACGAATGTAACCAATAATCTGGAAGGACAACAATTCATTGGGCCGTCAGCCAAGATCAGCAAACCAAATAGTTCTGCCCTGTTTCAGGTCGAATAAATCAAAATCGAATTCCATAAATTAGAAACTTATATACAGCACCTAACCTTTTGCACACCCGTAAATGACGAGTATATAATTTCATTTCATAACGAATTAAATGTTTTGTTCTTTTTAAAATTCGACAAAATTTTGTGTAGCGCCGCCCGCCTAATTTCAGGTGACCTGCTCAGAAGAAAACTTTGGCAGTTACCGAATGCAATAAACATTCAACTCGACATTTGAATAAGGTAGAATGTTGAACTGATTGTGTGGTAAATGTAGACATTGCAGGCTGCCTGAGATAGATAGGTATCCAATTTCAAAGTGTAGAAAACAGCTGACCTTGTTATATCCAAAGTCGTGATAAAGTCAGAACTAGTTGACTTCATACTCTGCTTGAGGCACTTATCATAATTGTTACAGTCACTTGTAAGAAACAAATGACACAAACAGTATAGAAAAGGGAAAAACATTCGCAATTGAATATTGTTTTAAAAATAATTTCGCGACCATTGTAGTGATTCAGAAAACGTGAATTGAACATTGTTGCCAAGCAAGATTCTCGCATGCACGATTTATAAAGCTGTCTACGAACGAAAGTTTGTTAGATTATACTAGTGTTTTCTGATTGGCTGAATGAAAGATCTTAATCAACAACTAATCAGAAAACAGTACGCGATGTGCGCAAGAATTAATTTGAACATTATTGTCTGCATTTTTTTAAAAATTGCCATTCTATCAAAAAATAATTAATATTCCTACTACGAAAAAGCCCACACAGTGATTGGCGACTTCAGAATTCAACCAGAATTGAAATATACTAGTTCATTCATAACGAGTGATTCATCTTATCTTCTACAAAAACAATCATGTTCAAATTAATTCTCTTGCACATCGCGTACTGTTTTCTGATTGGTTACTTATTAGGATCTTTCATTCACCAGCCAATCAGAAAACACTAGTAGAATCTAAGAAACTTTCGTTCGTAGACAGCGTTGTAAACTGTGCATGCGAGAATCTGCTTCAGAACAGTGTTCAGTTCACGAGTTCCGAATGTCTGAATAATTACAATGGTCGTGATATTACTTTTCAAAACAATATTCAATTGCGAATGTTTCCCTTTCAAATAATGTTTGTTTCGTTTGTTTCTTACAAGTGACTGTGATAAGTCGAGTTAAATGTTTATTGCATTCGGCAATTACCAAAGTTTTCCTCTGAGTAGGTCACCTGAAATTAAGCACTACCCAAAATTTTGTCGAATTTCACAAAGAACAAAACATGTTTTCAAATTTTTTTTTTTCAGATTTTTAGCCACTGTAATTCGTTATAAAATGGCATTATACACTCCTCGTCATTCACGGGTGTGGAAGAGGTTAGATTACACCCTGTATAGTGAGTTGAGCTTAGGGTTCAATTCCTTGAATTATAGAAAAGGGAAGAAAATATAAGAAACTTTATCATTGATCATAATTGTTTTCATACAAAAGGCGTTACAAACTTCGAGTGATAGTACAAGTGAACATTAAACCAAAAACGTTCAGGTAAATATCTTAAAAACAAATTTTGGTAGCGATTCTAATTTTGAAATATTACTTATTGTGTTTACAATTCTAGCAACAAGAGAAGCATTAATTAAAGCTAAATATGTTTTTCATTATAAAAAGTCAAGAATAAACATGCAAAAAGGATGGGATAATTTTTCCCCTTTAACTAAACTAAGCATTTTCGGGCCGATGTTCATGGGATGCATTTTCTTATTTTCTCCAGTACTATCTTCCCTCGAAATTTGTAACACCCTCTTTGAAACACCCTATTGGGGAAATTCTTGAATTTGTAATTTTTTAGTGCACTGTTTTATTTTTTCTCGCATATACTAGCTTACACATTTTGGATCTAAAATAATTTTTTCGTTCTCTTTCAAAAATAGTTAAATGCAAAATAAAATATTCGCTATTTCCAAACTTTACAAAAAAACTCGGATTTTACACCAAAATTCCGAATTATAACTCTGAAGGTAAAATTACGAGTAATAACTCGGAATTTTAAGATTTGTATCATCTGAGGGGAGAGCAATGGGGTCGAATAAAAATTACATTCAAAATATGTTTTTTATTGATTGAGCAGTCCTCGAAAATAATTCAAACCATTTTTTTTCTAGCTTAAAGTGAGTAGCAGTTTTTGTTTTTTTAAATCACATTTTTGTCAAAAAAAAATATCAGTTTCAGATAGTTCAAAAACAAGTTTCCTTATAAAAAATAGACCATAGGACCAACGACTTTTTTCAAAAATGCAGAAATCATTGATGTTGATTCCGAATTTGGAAAATCAGTAGACTAAAGAAAGAAATATGTTTCGTTATCATGAATGTTTGAGAGAAATCTTTGAACCATTACCACTATGATAAGAGAATGGATTCATGAAGAGCAGTACGCTCATCAAAACAAAAAATGGTTATAGAAAAAAAACGGACTTTGATGTCGACAAAAAAATCAAGTTATCAGGAAATTGGCGGTTCAATCTTTTATCCCCTGTTATTTCTATTCTAATATTTTTCAGAATTTGACTTACCTTATATGCAAAAAAAATATTTTACAACAATTCATAATTATTTCTTCTACCTATTCTTTGCAGTGCAGAACAATGAATTTTTTCGGACCATTTTTTGTGATTAGATAAAATAATAAAATTTCATCATTCTTGTTTCTTTTTTTATTTTAGTGAAATTTGGGAAGTTGGAGCATTGGGATGTGTCCCCAAATAAATGCCTCGCTATTTGTTAGAGAGCGTCATCATTTATTTTACATTTGTATATCCATCTCGGAATTTTTTCTTTATTTGCTTTGTTCATAACAACCATCAATTAACATTCATTGTAAAGGTCTATTTTCACTGTATTCTGATTTTCAAAATGATTGTGATTTGCCATAAGTTATGAGACTTAAAAAATGTACGAACTAACCATCTATCTATGACTAGTTTGTGCAAGAATATATTTGGATTTGAATTCTAACCACGGCTACTTTCGAGGTTCCGGACGTTCGACTATCAACTAGTAGGTGGCGCAGAATTTTTCGTGTAATATAATTCGGTAAGAATAAAATGTCACCCTCAAACCCAAGAAAACAATTGTAAAGAATCTGGTGGAGATCATTTCTTTCGATATATTCCTAACTTTTTTCAAGCTCAGTTGGGAATTTTCTTTGGTTAATAATGTTCGGGTAATAGGTGCACAAAAACTGGCATCCTATGGATCCATGGAGTACAACTAGACTTGCATAGATTTAAAATATCGAAAGCAGAAATTATACAGATTTGGAAATAAAATCGCGGACTATTGGTTTTACAGTGGGTTAGAACATTTTTAAATTCGCAAGAAATTATTTTTTTGTACGCGTTTCAGAAAATGCCTACTTTGGATACTGAAAAGAGTCCGCAAAAAGCCACTTTAGCGGACTTGTACTTAATGTCGTCATAGCAATACTTTGGCGGACTCTTTTTGTTTACTCAGAAAGCTTATTATTATTATCCTAAAAACGTTTCAAGAGACGCAATAAACTATAGCTTATTTGAAATTTTGTAGTGACATCATAAGTTTTCTTCGAAATAATCTTTTGGAAAACTTATTTCATGAAAAATTAACACTAATATTTCACAAGTATTTGACAAACGTGTTATTGATAAACAATAGCTTTTTTGCACAACTTCATTAATATATGGATGGTAATTGAAAATGTATGCGCGGCGAGGAAATATGTGTGGCATTTCTGTTGTTTATTTTGAAAGATAATACAAAAAAATATTGTATGCAACATGTTCGCAAATGGCTTTGGCGGACATCATCTTCATATTCGGATTTCGTCCGCTAAAGCCTCACTTTGCGTACTTGTTATATAAACTACTAACTACTATGAAGTTCAATAGTTATTATGTGCTTACATTATATTCGCAACTTTGAATATTGTGATTGCGACTGAGACTGAAAGCTGCAACGTAAATTGTGCTATGGCTCGAGGCGCAACAGTGGTCTAGTTAAATACTTGATTATCCATCGCGTATATCTGATATATTTCGTGCTGGTCCACTAACTCGACTACCTGTTGTTCTAACCCATTGTAAAATGAATATTCCGCGACTTTATTTCCGAATCGGTATTGAGTTTGTTTCAACAGAAAACAGAAAATTTTGAATTGAAGCGGCCGGTACTTGATGACAATCCATATTATAGTAAACAAAAGACACTCACTTCATTAAATGATTTTCACTAAACTGGTTTACAAAACCACGACACGTGTTTCGTTCTACAATAGCTTTTTCAAGTAGAGAACAATCACGATGTATCTATCATGTTTAGTAGCCTTTAATAGCCAAGGCAGGTAGTAGCAGGTATATGAATCTAATTTAGAATATTGAGCATATTAAGGATGATCCATTAGGTATTTATTAGGAATGAGACCAAGAAGAACAGATATTATATCCATCACCTGTTTGATCTTTATTGAAACAAATTCAACAAAGGAGAAGTATTCAAGTTGAACTGGTGGTCATTAAGCAAATATTGCGACTTTTTGCATTTATTAATTTCTAAAATTTCTAGAAGGTCGAGTTTATAACCTTACTTTTCTGTATGTAATATTTCGAAATCGTTAACAAAACAATGTTTTTCAGTCAAGAGGTGAGTAGCAAAAGTTGAATTTGTTTTCCCATTGACGAAACAATTCCTATGTTCTGATAATAGTTTTTTAAATGTTCTGCCTGTTTGGCCTATATAAAAACTTGTACAAGAGCCACAAATTAATTTATATACTCCAGATTTATCGGATTTCTCAGTTATATTTTTATTGTTCTTAGGATCAATTAGGGGGGGAGGGGGCTCCACGTCAATCTCCACAAAAACAATATCTGTAGTAGTAACTTACTTTATTTTCGAGGATAAACAAACAAATGCATACACATATAAAAAGAAGAAAACAAAAGCCATCGTATTAGACATAGTGATAGGCTCTATCATCACTATGCCTCGTACGAATACGATGGGTTTTATTTCTTTTTATATGTGAAGTGTAGATGACAAAATTTGTTTTGTTTATTAATTTGTTTGTTATTTTATTTATGGTGGCCATTAGTTCTTTGTATTCGTGCTGATGATGGAGGTTTAAACCTCCGAAATGCATACACTTCGAAAATAAAGTAAGCTACAGATATTGTTTTTGTGGAGCTTTACTACTTGGAGTCCTCCCCATTGATCCTATTCTACCAAATTTATTGTTCTTAATGAATTTACTCCAAATTATTATCTGTTATTGATGTTATTTCAACGCAATAAAGTAGAAATTTCTTCGGTAGGATGGCTCAAATATGTAATAACTTCGAAATCAGTTTTTTCGTTTTGAGTAGGAAACACTTTTTTATAAAGTTTTCTGGAAAGAATATTATCCATAAGGTTTGAACTATAACCGTTATTAAAATTAAATGTATCTTACTGTTATATGCGGCTAATTTATGTTGGTAATAATGCGTTGATGTACTATGTATTGTGATCTGTAGGTTTATGGAAAATTGAAAAGTTATGTTTATTACTAATTTTTGTTATAGTCAGGTCTAAAAAGTAAATAGAATTATCTGCTTCCATTTCTTTTGTGAATTTAATTGAAAAATGTCCACTCACCTGTACCAATACAAGAAATTTTTAATTAGAGGATTATTTTGAATTTTTTGGTCCAAGTTGTCCATAAATATTCCAGCTAATAAAGGACTCAAGGGATTGCCCATTATTAGTCCTTTATCAGAAGAATATAAACAAGAGGTGATCTTGACGATGGAAGATAGTGACTTAGGTTTATCTTTCAGTCGCAGATGATTCCACATCTGATTTTATGAACATCCTGTTTATATTTTCAACAAATCAATATAAACTATTGTTGAATTGAAAATAATTTTGAGATAATTCTCAAAAGATCAAAATTATTTTCAATTAAACAATTATATTCTTCTTATAAAGGACTAATAATGGGTAATCCTTTACTAGCTGAAAAATTTATGGACAACTTCGAGCAAAAATTTCACAATAATCCTTTAATTAAAAATTTCTTATATTGGTACAGGTATGTGGGCGACATTTTAGTGTGTTTCGTGGGAACCGGAAGATAATTAGAAATGTTATTCGACTTTATCAATGCAATTCACCCTTCAATTCAATTCACAAAAGAAATGGAAACAGATAATTCTATTAATTTTTTAAACCTGACTATAACAAAAATTGGTAATAAACATAACTTTTCAATTTTCCATAAACCTTCATATACAGACATCACAATATACAGTGCATCAACACATCCATTCCAACATAAATTAGCTCCATATAAATTTCAATTTCAATAAAGAATTAAATATAATTAAACAAATTGCTATTAATAACGGTTATAGTCCAAACCTTATAGATAATACTCTTTCAAAAAAATTTATAAAAATCTATAATAGAAGTGTTTCCTACTCAAAACAAAAAACATAATTTTAAAGTTATTACAAATTTAGGCCAGCCTACCGAAAAAAATTCTCCTTTTTTGCATAATACATCAATATCGCATATAAAACAGATAATAATTTAAGTGAATTCATTAAGAACAAAAAAGATAAAACTGAGAAATCCAATAAATCTGGAGTATATAAATTAACTTGTAGCTCTTGTGCAAGTTTTTATATAGGCCAAACAGTGGGACATTTAAAAAACTATTATCAGAACATAGGAACTGTTTCGTCAATGGACAAACAAAATCAACTTTTGCTACTCACCTCTTCACTGAACAACATATTGTTTTGTTAACGATTTCCAAATATTACGTACAGAAAAGAAAGGTTATAAACTCGAATGTTTAGAAATTAATAAATGCAAAAAGTCGCAATATTTGCTTAATGACCAGATCAACTTGAATAATTATACTTTGTTCAATTTGTTTTAATAAAGATCAAACAGGTAATGGATATAAGCTCCGTTCTACTTTGTTTCATTCCTAATAAATACCTAATGGATAATCCTTAATTAGATTCATATACCTCCTACTACCTGCCTTGACTATTAAACATGATACATCGTGATTATTCAGTTGAAAAGCGAAACACGTGTCGTGGTTTTGTAAACCCAGTTTAGTGAAAATAATTTAGTGAAGCGAGTGTCTTTTGTTTACTAGAAAACAAAGTTCACAACGTGATTCAGAACTGCTAAACAATCTATGATATCATGATCCGTCATGTCTTATTTCGAAAATATCCTCAATAATTCTCTTATCATTTCCACTTGAAAATCCCGATAAATCAGTCTTCTCCCATTCAATTTTAATTAATTAAAACAAATAAGTGGAGTTAGATAGCAGATAGATAGCATTTAAACTGATTCAGAATTGAAAATTCTTGTAAAATCCTGGAACATCAAGAACGAATCAGAATCAGTTCGGAACATTGCAGGTAAAATGGCTCTGCACAAACTCACTCAATAAAGCTCTGAACAGTTCTGAACTTTTTTTGGGAACTAACTTAATAATTCAACATGGGTCATACGTTGGAGTTAAATTTGGATGTATACTTGGCTTGCATTTTGTTAGTGTTTTATAATTGAAAATTCAAAATGGCGAAGAGTTTAAATGATCATAGGTTAGAATTTACTCAAAATTTGTAACTGGCATCGAATATTATGATTTTTTTTATCAGAATTCAGCATGGTGGCCAACTTCTAATTTAAGTGCAGAATATATTCAAAATTGATATGTATGTGATTTTGGGTACAAAATTCAACAACTTGAACTGACGGTGTGAAAGGAATTTTATATACAGCATGTTTCGTACTAATACTTCAGGATCTCATTTCATTTTATTTTTGAAATAACTGGGAATGAAAATACATAATTTTCAGTAAGAAGACTTGTTTTACTCCTACTAGTGGCGTCCACGCTGACATGTCGAAAAAAATATGATACACCACTGTGTTTTCAAAATTAAATGTTATTTTATCAATTGACTTTTTTTGTTCAAGGAACGGATTTTGAGACAATTTTTTTCTATATTGGGACGTTTTGGAAGACACTTTACCTCAATTCATACTGTAATAGAGTTGTAAAACCGCATTACAGAAAGGTTTTAAAAGTAATATTATAGTATTTTTTTTTTACTCAAAAACTCTGTCAGAAGAGAAAAGTCAAGAAAGCATTTTTACCAAGAAATAAGGTTTATTGAAAATATTGAAAGATATGTTAGAGTGGACGGCCCCTAGTAAAAGTAGAAGAAATATTTTCAGGGCCGGATTAAAAGGTGTGGAGGCCCTGGGGCAACAAAGGAGGAGAGCCCCTAATTATTTTTCAAAAAAAATTTTTTTTTTATTTATTGCGGAACAAATCAAATTATTTCGACACGAGCATATGTAGGTATAATAAAATACAAGAAATAAATTAAATTACAGCGTAAACGAATGGATTCTTGCGAGCTTTTTTCGACGAAAAATCATTGATGATATCGGTCAAATCCAGCATCCGGAGAAAATCATTCTCAATGCTAAGAAGCGATAACTTTGTCTCATCGTAATTCGCCTATTTTTTTCATTTTGGAAAATGAGCGCTTTCCAGTGCAATTTGACATCATCACATTCTCAGTTGTAATATCACAAGAGAGTGAAAATAATTCGACAGATTTTCGAAAACTTGTTGCCAGGCAATAGACAAGAGAGACCAACTGGCTCGAGTGGCTATTGCCAACAAGTTTGAGAAAGAAATCTAGATAATTATTGTCTACTATATCGAACTCTCGTGTGGTATTCTTTAGATTATTTTTTGATGTTACGATCATAAACACATTTCTTTGCAAAATTATATAATGTACTAAACCGGTTTTGATTCATTTCACACTTTTCATGCGAATTGATGACAGACGTCAAATTAAAAATATAGGTTGTCAGACAATAAAAATAAAATACCTCAAATTATTCCCGCGACAATTTTCTAGGTAGAATATTCCTACTATTGATTGGCCAAAACGTATATGAATTATTTGAATTGAACGTTTCCATTGGTTTCTAACAATGTCAAAAAATAATCACTGTAATTTCAATGTTTGAGAATGTAGCTCTGAAATTTTGGTTTTCAAGAATTTGATAGTAGAACATCTTAGATAGATAGATAGATAGTCCTTTTCAGAAGGATTTACATTTGTTGCGGAATGTCATCCTTCTCTTAGACTCACACTTTCAGATTTCGGGATTTCTCTGTTACAAGCGCCACTCAGCGGACACTTGTCAACGCCAATAAATAGGAAAAACAGGTATAGACGGGCAAAGTGTTTGTAGAATCGGCAGAAAAATAGTCAACAGAATTTGAACTTTTGTTCTATTATGGAATGCGCACAGGGCTCTTATAAATAATTTGATGCAATCATATTCATAAATTGAAATATTATTTTCTTCTGCTTATGATTATTGAATTTCATTGTGTATCTAGATCGCTTGTGTCATTCGAAGAATACATCGACAGAAAATCCTTCATTTAATAAAATAAAATGTATATATTTTTTTAAATTCAATTGTTCTTGTTTTTACATCTAATTTCGATACGATATAATATTTTGTATAATAGTATGATGTTTTACTTGGTGATTGTTTCTCGCATATACATGATTCATCAGATCGAAGATTAATATTAACCATGGATTTTGACAAGAATACGAAACATGTTTTTGAATGTTTAAAACGAAAAATGAGAGGAAAAAGTGGGAGAACTGCTCTTTCGTTGTCAGATTTTTTATATATAATTTTGCATATCCTTCGGTATTTGTTAGGAAATTTCACCTAAAAATTTATATTGTGGAGGCCCCGGGGCTGCAGCCCCGTTTGCCCCCCTCTTAATCCGGCTCTGAATATTTTTGCTGAAAATAATGTGTATTCATGCCCAATTCAAAAAATATCCGAAACAGTATGAAATCATGTAACCACCCTGTATATTGCTCACACTTCAAACATTTTGTAGCTCTGGTTCTACAATAGACCTATTTTGCAACGTTTCAAGTCTGAAAAATGCCTGAGAATGTATTTTAAGTAAATTTTGCTCTACCTTGCGAATTATACAATTTGAATTGGCACTAAAGTAAGTTTCAATTAAAAAAATACCAGAGAGGCATGAAATTTGTTAACTGGAATAAATTTTCCATCACCAGAAAGAAGTGAACCTTTTTTGTCAGAGAGCACATTTCTGTATTGATTTTTTTTTTCAGGCCAAACAAGAATATCACCACCTATAAAGGAAGTTCCATACTAACGTGATACAGGGATGCAGGAAACAGTCGAATGCGATCAACCAGCAACCAAAATAACATCCATGAAAAAGCACCTCCATATCCGAACAACCCACATTTAATCAATCGAATACACCAACTGCTTCCGGCCGCCAAGTAGAAATACACCCAGTATACATGATAGATGTGTGTTATATAGCGAAAGGAAACTAACAACAAACCCAAAGCATTATTGTGACAAACATTTATTAATGAAGTGTAAATTAGGACATAATCGTAACGAAAATAATAGAGCTGCCGCATACAGTACAGAAAATAAAGTGATCACGCCGGGATGCTTGGAAACCTCACCCAGTGAATATTTTTACAGGGAGGCCTCATTGAGAGTCATTGGGTCCCCAGCCCAAATATACTTGATGCCCCTCAAATTCAGGAATTCATATCCTATTCATTGTGAATGCTGAGGTTGTTCACAACACATTTTTCCTACATTTAAATTCAGACAGCCCTATATATTGAATCATGCACAAGAATGTGCATGGCTCTAGCTTTCACATTTATTTAGGTTCAGTTACAAAGCGACCGAAATGCCAACAACTTTTTTTTAATTTGTGGAAAAAGTCCATTGTATCTTGGAACACTTTTTAACAAACATTATTTTTACTTATTTGAATTCCTGATAAAAAGTAAATCCATCCTTGTCAAATAACACTTTCCTGGAAAATCGGAAAATTGTATCTGCAAAAAGTATTATTTTACGATGAAACGTCATAAATGACATCTATACTAAAATTATTAGTAAAAGTAGCCACTTTTCGAAAAAATAGTACAATGTTATTAGGAGTAAAAGTATGATATTTTTGTCCAAACGTGGTAAAAAAGCACTTTTAGTCCGGGAGAGTGAAGCACTTTTACTCCGGGAGACTAAAATGCACTTTTACTCTAGGAGACTAAAAAGCACTTTTACTCTGGCAGAGTAAAAATATGTATGCATAGTAATAACGATGGAATTCGACACAATGGAAAATGTCAACTTCAGAAGTTATGACGTTCTGAGATAGAATATATGGATATGTGTCGTAAAAGTGAGTTTGATTGTTCGCATAGTTGGCACAGGTTGTCCATCAATATCCGTTCTCCTCAACAAAAGATCACTTTTACTCCTAATAATACAATATATTATTTCTGCCTTGATTCAAATGCTGTTTTACCATGATACGCTTTATAATTTTTTTTTATCCCCTATTAAATGAATTGAGGAAAAAGAGTATAACGTTTGATGGATTATCTTTTGGAATCAATGGCAGTTTTCATCTATACAAGACGGATTAATTTATTTTATCAGAAAGTGCATAATTTTGCTCACTGTAACATTTCTCACTAGGTATGCTATATCTTAGAAGAGAAATGATTATTTGTATTTAGTAAGAAAATTTAAAGCCAGAGATTTTGAAAATAATAGGTCTGTCTTCAGAAGCATTTTCACCTCGCATTTACCAGGTTTGTCAAATGGATGCACCATCGAATGCTAGAAAATGGGAGATGGTTCTTCGCCCTTAAATAGCCTTATGAGGTTTCAAATGAAACCCCTTTTTCATAGTTAAGGAGATATCAGACACTGGGCAAAAAACTCCAATCACTGAGGTTTCCAAACATCCACGTTCACAAAATTACATTACTTCTTCTGTAGCACCAGTGGGAAAGAGTACCAGAAGCAAGGAAAGCAACTTCATGGAAAAAGGGGACTCCCATAAATTATGACACGGGATTCGATATATTTTGGTATCATGCATGGAGAGTGCAAAAAGCCCATGAAACCGTACTTATATAATATAGATCTGGTAACCTACAGCTTCTATTAATGTCGTGGATGAAAAACTTTAATTGGAGATGAATTACAGAAATTATCTAAAAATACTTGTTCTCAATTCACTATTGAGAACATTTCCCTTTTCAACAAGAGACATTTTCTTAGAATTTATAATAGTTTTTCCAGTGTGCCTCAATCTTAATATTCGACTCATATAATAATTATTTTTTTTCATTTAACTGTATGAATATTCTCAAATTATACAAAAACGAAAAAGGAAGAACAATTTTTTAATAATTTGATTTCGAATCTCAAGAGCATTTTATCTCTATAAAAATCTGAACAGTACTTTGTTGTTTCATTTAAAAAAAATCCAACAACCAAGTAAATGACACTTTTCCAAATGAAGAAAATGGGAAAGGAAGCAGTTGTTGGAAAGCAACAGTTATCTGGGTCCAGAATTAAAATGAAAAATTCCGTTTCATTCCATGGATTCCAAGATCCCAGAAGCGTGTAGCAAAAATTAGTACATGGTGACGTCACATCAGCCAGGAGTATCAGGGATAAACACAGAACAACCTGGTGAATATACACGAAATATCTGAAGAAAAAACTTGGCGCTCTCATACCCTTTCCGAGTTATAGCTCTTTTTAGGTCTGAATTGCATGCTTTTCAAGCACCTTTTACTTGCGCAAAAATAACTCACAATGCCTTATTGTTTTTAAGAGCATAAACTACAAACACTGAATCACTAATTTTCGGTACAATTTGACACAAAATACAGCCGGTTCAATCGAAAAAATCATCCTAGAACAGTTACAAACAACCTAAACTCTTACATCTGAAAGACAACTTTTGGTAAATTCCACTTTTGGCATGTTCATCATACGAAATAAATCACCGCCAACATTTCCATTTCAAACATGAGTAACAATTCTTGTTTTTAAAAGAAGGGAAAATTGATGTTTATGTTTGAATTCGAAAAGTTGGCGGTGATTTATTTGTTATGACCAACAAATTACCAAAGTTTGTCTATCAGATGTGAGAGGTTAGGTTCTTGAAACTATTGAAGGATTTTTCGATAGAACCGCCTGTACTTTACGCAAGATTGTGTCGGAAATTATTCATTATTTGTAGTTTATGCTGGTAAAAAGAAGGAAGCATTGTGAGTGATTTTTGCGCGAAAAAACGGTGTTTGAAAATCAATTCAAAGCTAAAAAAGGTTATAACTTGTAAAGGGCATGAGATCGCTACGTTTTTTTTTCCAGATTCGTGTTCGGGATGCAAAAACATGTTGGGAAGGTCAAATGGCTATTCTCAGTGTTTCTACACTGGAGTTAGATCCATATTTCTATATCAAGCTCTTCCTATAATGATAACTCCTTTAATTAGAGTAGTTATTAGGGAAGTGCCAGAAAAACAATGTGATACTCTTGACTGACATCAAAATGTTCTATATTACCGCACATGTTTTTGAGCGTATTTGAAATAATGATATATTGTCCTGATTTCAATTATTTATAACAGATTCAGAAAAGAGTTCAGATCTTATATTCCAAAAATCTTATAATGGAAATAATTTGGGAACAAACAGGATTACGATAGTTCTAGATCAAATATGTCCATGATTTCTTAGCAAACTAAAGATTCTCAAAGATTTCTCCAGCCTAACCTAGGGCCTTACAACATTTTGAGAACCTCATAGCGAAATTCTGGAATTATAGTTCTTGTGTCGGCATTAAAAGCAAAGTTCGCCAATCCTGGTTTCAAAAAGCAAAACTGGAGTTCTGTTTTACTATTTTCATTCTGTTTTTGGTAACCTATAATTGTTTGTATATTCAACTGCAAATAAATACTATTCTGTACATCTTTTATTAATTTGAAATGCTCATTTCAGTAAAATTGAATTTTTGTTAATAGCATATTGTATTTGAGGAACATTCTTGGATTCCTACTTGTCCATTTCATGTGAAAACTTAAAATTTAAACGTGGAAATCAATTGACTGCAATTTCCACATATAAAACAGTTCTTCCAATTTTCAATTTTAATTTTTTACATACAAAGAAGCAGTGGAAGACAAATGTTTTTACTTCTTTTCAGATATTTATGTGGTTTCATTGACTGACTAAATATTGGAAGTCTCATATTTGAGCTGCCAAATTAAAAATGGAGATTTACCTACCTAGAAAGGTTTTCCTCAATGGATTTTTCACAAAGATTTCTCTAACCTAACTTCCACAGTGTCAATATTATTTGGTTAGAGTAATATTTTAGTGGGTGCTTTGAAAATGAAAACATATCTTTGAGTTGCAGCAGTGCCGTTTTCCCTCCTAATTCTGCACGCCACTGGAGAATTCCCCATTAAAGTTTGACCATAATTACAATAGGGAATACGCATGATTTGATTTTTTCTTTGCATCAATTTGGTTTCGGAAAATTAATCCTCAAATCCCAATATTTTGTCTAAATTTTCAAATTTAAAGGTGCTCCTCAATTCAAACTTGATTTGACCTTCACTTGACCAAACACTAGCGCCAATGGTGGTTGTTTCAAGAATATACAACTTCTTACAACCCAAACATAAATTCAACCTCACTTTCAATGTTTTCAATAACAATTGAAAATACTATGATAATAAAAATATTAGTACAACAAATGAAATTATAGTTGAAAGTTCAAAGCAACTAGCGGTAAAATTTTGAGCTGTGTGAAGTGTAGAGGTGCTAGTAGTAAGTTTTCAAATGTTCTGATAAAATTGGCGTTTTCAATTTGGAATTATAAAAAACATTAAACATTTTTTCAGTTTCTTAGTTTGTTGTAGAGCTTTTAGAAAAGGGGCACCATGCGTGTTTCCTATTGTGTGGATACAAACATATGAATTGTGATAAAATGTTTTTTTGCTGGAGAAAATTCTTCATCCGTAAATGTGACTGCAAATTAAAATTGAGGATTCTTCTAGAAAAAATATCGTGAATTGATCTTTTTTTTTGCAGAGACGAAGCATTTAATTTTTGTTGTTTCAATTCAAACACTAAGCACTAGGCGTTTTTCGAAAGGGATTGATTTTGATACACTTTTGTAAATAATCTTCACAATTGGGAGTACAAAATTTGCTCTCCCGCAACAGTTTTTACAGGCTTTATATTAGCTTCACTTGTATGTTTGTTTCTAACCGACTCCTTTAGGCGCGATTTTGACCCACTTTAAACGGACAGATTTCATTCAAACTTTGACGATTTATCGAGGACCGATGACAATACACTAATTCTATAATTTTTTAATTTTCAAAAAAATAATAAAAATAGTTTAAAAAAAAACTAAAAAAACACGCTTTTATAAATAAACCAAACTAAAAAGTAGGAAATAAATAATAGTTTAAAAACACTAAAAAACACGCTTTTATAGAAAACCAAACTAAAAAAATTTAAAATAAGAGAAAAAAAAAATTATTAAAAAAAAAGCGTGGGGTGCATGGTATTGCATCGGCCAACAATTACCTGTTAACTGAGACATTTCTTACTTACTGCCCTAGGTGTGTTATTCTTTTGATTAGCTTCAAAATGAACAAACCTCCAATTTCCAGTCAAAATTGAATGGGGAAGGTAGATTTTTTTCAACAGCATTAAAATAAAGAAGGGCTTTTCTTGTATGTCACTGTCAACAAAAAATTTATTTTCTCCTTAGAAAAAAGAAGTCAATATAAAAACGTGGGAAAAAATATTCAATTTCAAACGGAATCTCTATACTCAATTTGCCAGTATGGTACATTCGTAGGAAAATGGTTAAAAAAAGAAAAAATCCTCTAATTCTTTTGTATCAAAAAAAAATTGTTCTTATACCTTTTTTGGCCAAGTCTGGTGGTGTTATTGAAGGCAAAATATTTTTTTTAAGTTCCTCTTAATGTTATTTTAATTCAAGTTAAATCATGAAGTTATAAAGTTATAAATACATGTTTGAACTTGATACAGCCGATACTTGATGAAAATCCATGTTAAAGCAAACAAAAGACACTCCTTCACCAAATGATTTTCACTAAACTTGGTTTACAGAACCATAACATGTGTTTCGCTATACAATAGTTTCTTCCTCAGGTGGAGATAATACTGAAGAAGCTATTTTATAGCGAAACACGTGTCATGGTCTTGTAAACCTAGTTTAGTGAGTGTCTTTTGTTTGCTTTTATATATTTGTCAGATCGACACACCAACTAGGCATAATCCTATCGCAAAAGCTGAAAGAAAAAACTATCAAATTTTTTTGTCACTCTCATAACATGATACCGCCAACTCACCCCGAAACAATAGACTAGAATCTCTCCAAGAAAGAAGCGGTGCGTTATTGTAGAAAAATAGAATCACATCGTTAATATGAAACAGGTTTGAAATGTGATATATCCCATATTCTGGTGCCCTTACCTACCATTACCACAAAATGAAGACAGAACCTTCGCTAGACAATAAATAAGGCTTGGTGAAAATATGTCTTTCTGCATTCTGATGTGTTCATTCAGATGAAGGGATAAAACCACCACATGTACAGCTAGGTTAGTAAGTAATTGAAACTACCTGTATTGTTAGTTTACACCCACTCGATAATATACTCGGTTATGAAAAGGAATGGCATGACAGTTTGGGGTGGATGTGCCAGTCTAAGGGGATATCGTAGCCATTTCGAATCGTCTTACAATAATAACAGTTGTAGAAAAGAATTGGAAAGGTGAATATACTCCCATTTCATTCCATTATCACATGGAAACTCCCTTACAAATTATTTTTACAAATGAAAAAAAAAACGTAAAGCTGCATCTAATATATTCAAACATATCACTATTTTACAGCGGGATATAAACTTACAGTAAAAAAAAATTGGTAATTTTTTCAAAACTGCATTTTTTATCCCATTGTAGAATGATGACGAGAGATTCTACTGAGCCCTACAAGATGGCTTTTTCTACGGAAATAACGAGTTATATCGGTCTTTCCATATTGAGTAACAAACACTAGAGACACATACATTTGAATTTTGATATATTTTGTAATTGATTTTTTTCCAATGTAATTTTCGATAAGTTTTTGGTATTTTGTTTTAGACTTCTACTGTCAATTCATTTCGAAAGTTGATCTTTTTTGCAAAGGCAAAGATGCATATTTTAAGGTAATGAATCAAAACCTCAAAAATGCAACCTGGAACGGTTTTTTAGAATATAAATTTTAAAAATGCCATAAAACAGCTGAGGTTCATTTATCTATTCCTACCATGACAAAACTACAAATATACCATCTCAATTAATAATCCATGTTGTTGTACTGATTATTGTACTGATTATTATGATTAAACTGATTTGATTTGAATAAAAAAAAAAAAATTAGACGAAAAAATAGTGAATGAATAGAAGAAAAAATGTATATACAGATTATATTTGGTCCAGGAGTCGTTCATAGAAATATAAGTAAGGATCCGAAGAGTTTCCACACCTTATCTGTTGGTGGAAACACCCTTTTGAGTCGAAAAAACACCCCCAAACAGGACTTGATTTCGGCTTTTCCCATTTATCTTCGAATCCGTCATTCCCACGAAAAAAAGGAAAAGATACAAAAATATTCTTCGTTAAATTCTACACAAAAAAGTTTTTCAGATAATTTATCTACTTTTCACCTTTTTCTCGCAACGTACGGTGTAGGATGTAGCATGGTTAATTTGACGTAAAAATGATAATGTTAAAACCGTATAGCGGATTCTCCTCTTCAAGATTCATTTATTTATTTTTTCTGCTGAATTTTCCAGCTTATTTTGAGAATGTGCTTTGTAGTTTTAGACAAATTATTTTCGACGATCTTCTCGTGCTCTTTCCCCTGAAGATAATGACATTCAACTTTTGAGAGATGCTCAAGGAAATATAAAGGAAAGGATATACAGCCATCGAATTTTTTGGAAAATTGGAATGTGCTGCTCAACCATGTGCTCCAACTGTCACGGACAAGGCTGATCAAATTCCCCCGGCTGAAAATGATTTAATTGAAGAAGACTCTATCGCGAATGAAATCGTTAAGGACGACAGTGGAATAGGCCTATAGGCCACTTACAAAAAAAACGCGCCGAGAACCCTACCTCATGAGTGGTATGGAAACGAACTCATATTACAAAATAAGCTGGAAAAGTCAGCAGAAAAATAATATAAAAAAGTAATATATGAATCTTATAGAGGAGAACCCGTTCTATGACTTTCATTGTGATCATTTTTTATGGTTAATTTTTCGAGGAAATGACGGATTCGAAGATAAATGGGAAAAGCCGAAACCAAGTCCTGTAAGGGGGTGTTTTTTCGGCTCAAAAGGGTGTTTCCAACCCCTGGTAAGGTGGGAACTTTTCGTATCCTTACTTATACTCCTTTGAACTACTCATGTAAAAAATATAATTTGTATATGAATCTTTTCTTTATAAAAGTCTGATTACCCTGGACTATAAATATTGATCATTGGGAGAAATAATGTTTCATTATTATATTACAGTTTCGAATAATTTTGGACGGAATTCAATATAATAATTTTCCTAATTTATATCAAAAGTTTTTAAAATCATCGTACTTCCCCAAAATTTGATCTAGTTTAAGAACATCCCCAATTATAAGGATTTTTTTCATCTGTTTTGTTATTGACACTTCCACCAATTCCTCATTTTCAATATATTATTCATAGAAATTTTTTTTTGAAAAAAGACTCAAAAGCATTTTAATAACGGCATATATAAATTCCAAGCTGAGACTGTGTGCCTAAAAAAATTGCACACGACAAAAAAAGTCTTGAAAAAAAATTAATAATGTGAGAGTGGAAATTCAATAATTTTTTCACCTAACATGACTTGATTGTTGTATTTCATCAGCAGTTTTGAATCTTTCAGCTGCAAAGTCAAAATTGCTTCTATTTTCAAACATCACAAAAACTAGCCAAATCAACTCGTAAGTATGGCGATTTTTCGACAAAAACTATTTGTTGAAATCCGATATTATCAGGAATTATTTCCAATAAAATCCCCTTTCCGAGTTTTGGAAACTATAAAAATTGCTGGGCATCTTATATCCAAAATGAAACCTAGAAAGGGATGAATACCAAATGAGACTGTGCGAAGAAAAAGAACATTTTTCAATTCTGAAGAAAATGACACGTGCCATTGCTGCACAGAAAATTGTTCTTTTTCCAATAACCCACTCCAAAATAAGTTGAAAAACCATTCGCCAACACCACTCCGAGTTAAATGAATGTGAAAAGCATAAACACCAAATCATATTCAGAGATCTAGCGAAAGCTATGCAAAGGCTTAAAACTGAACCTACTACTGCAACCGCAGCTTCAATCGAGAGTCGGTCCGAAATCGACACGACTCTCGAAAAAAGCAACGGCAGCAAAAATATATCTATATTTCTAAGTAAACTAAAAACCCAATATAAATAATAATATAAATGAATTACACCTTATTTTTGTACAATGTCTCTTAGTCTACTTTCAAAAAATCTATAAATCAAGACGCTCTTTTGAGTAGCCCAAAGAAAAAAATTGCTGCCAAACTATAACACTTTCAAACGTGAGATATTAACGCTACTCAAGAAAGCGTCTTAAAATAAAAATATCCCATCGCCATCTATTGACAACATTGACAGACAAAAGTTAACCAAAGACAACATAAGTACGCCTCGGGCACCATACCATAGTTAACAATGAAGGAAAAAACAAAGTAGTTGCCTTTAGTTTCGATATAACAGTCCTATAACCATAGGTTTGTAAAAAAAAACAAATACCCAATCCAAATCTATTCATTAGTCGCAGACACTTTCTTTGTTATAACAAAAGCCTTAAACATGAAAAAATGGACCAGCGTATTAGAAAAATATATATATAATTCCAAATAGTATAACATATAAAAATATGTATTTAACAAGATGTGTATAAAGCAACGAGTTGGAATGTTTTCCATCACATTTGTTGAGTCACAGAATCTTTCAAAGTCCATTACCGAAAAAGACATGTAGAAAGAATAGAAGATAAAAGTGGGCAAGTCGGGAGTATGAGGAGGGATCGTGTTACCCTTGATATTAGAGTAAACCCAGAGTTTGGAAAGTCCGGCTATTCAATTAAACATGTTCGAAAACTTAACAAAAATTCGAAAAATGTCATGTTATTTCAAAAATCATAAAGGGGTGGATATCAGAATTGTTTAGCACTCAATGGGATAAGTACAACTGAAATTCGGATAACCCTAGAAAAATCAGTAGTGTTGCCTGTAATCGTTTTTAGGTTATGTTTCGTCTAAGCAGCTATTGATTTCCTTTCTTATGAAATAGAAGAAATTGTTGATTGGTAAACAAGCATTAATGAAGACGAACATATTGCCACTGATTGCCTAATCCAAGGTTGCTGATATGGCAAGTTTATATAAGTAAAGGTTAGATTTCATTTAGATATTGTCTTTCGCGAAAAATAAATCCTTTTCCTAAAAAGATACCATCGAAAATCAGAGCAAATATATTGGAATGCTATTGCGATTATTGAAATAAGGATTCCATAAGTTTTATATATTCCAGAAACAAACTATGGGATACTAAACTTGGTTTTACCAAAACTTGAAACTACTTTTTTTTTGAAAACCAGAAGGATCTGAATGTTTTGATTATTTGTGCAATAAATTGTAATGGAAACCTCGTTGGCTTACTATGAAATCAAGAGTAGCCGTTATGTTTCCCCATGACATTTTTTTTTCATGCAATACTGCGGTTGAACACATGATGTGATACAGTGGCTTTCTAGTTTTCTTGCTCTTTGTACAGTTTTTTTTTTGCATTCATAGTAAAAGAGAAACTTTTATCGCTAATTTCCACATATGTATTATACTCTTTGTGCTCTTATCTTCACAGTTGATTTTCCTTTTTTAAAAAAAAACTTAGTCACTATTTTCGGTTTATGTTTGCACATACCGTTTTTTAAGAAAACATATTTTAAAAACAAGATGGGCTTTCAGTACCATTTTAATTTTTTTTCTTCTTGCTTTGGGACTAAAGGAAAACTATTAGTCACTATTTTCCGTTTATGTTTGCACACAAGTGATACTTTTCCAGTGACATTGTATTTTTTGTTCTTTTCTATACAAATAATGACTTACGTTGTTTCTTTAGTCACAAAACAAACATAAGAATAGTTTGCTTTGTGACTAGAGAAAAAATGTTAGTCATTATTTTCCGTTAATGCATGCACATAGAATTGTTCAAGCAATATTGTATAAAAAACATGGTGTGCTTACGGTGACATTATATTCTTCTTGCTGTTCTCTATACAGTTGATTTTTCTTTTTGCTTCATTAGTCACTATTTTCCGCTGTTTGTTCATGTTTTTTTAAACACTGCATCAAAAACAAATTTCCATTTATAATTGCACAGATGTAGTATATTCTTTGTGCTCTTCTCTTCGCAGTTAATTTTCCTTTTTGTTTTGTGACTAAAGGAAAAATATTAAGTCGCTATTTTCCGTTTATATTTGCACACACGGTTTTTTCAAGTAATACTTTTCCAGTGACATTTTATTTTTTGTTCTTTTCTATACAAATGATGACTAACATTTTTTCTTTAGTCACAAAGCAAACAGAAGAGTAGTTGTGACTAGAGAAAAAACGATAGTCATAATTTTCCGTTAATGCATGCATATAGCATTTTTCAAGTAATACTGTATAAAAAACAAGGCTATTCTTCTTGCTGTTCTCTACAAAGTTAATTTTTCTTTCTGCTTTATAACTGTGGGAAAATGTTTAGTCACTATTTTCCGTTTATGTTTGCACTTTTTTTTAATTAAAACTAATGGCATTTTTTATTTTGCTTTGGACCAAGTCAACATTTTCCTTTTATTTTTGCATGTTCCGTTGCTTAAGTACGAAGGCGTAGAAGGGCCAACAACAAAATATTTTTCAAAAACATTTAGAATTGCCACTTTGAACTGACTATTGTTCAAAAACTTTGAAGTGACAATTGTCACTTTGAACTGACAATTTGACAATTGTCACTTTAAAGTGACAATTGTCACTTTGAAGTGACAATTGTCAGTTAAGAGTGACAATTGTCACTTCGAATTGACAATTGTCACTTCGAAGCTGGAATTGCCATTTCAAAGTGACAATTGTCACTTTGAAGTGACAATTGTCGTTTTTTAAATGACAATTTTGTCACTTCGAAGTGACAATTGTCACTTCAAAGTGGCAATTGTCAGTTCAAAGTGGCAATTGTCAGTTCAAAGTGACAATTGTCACTTCAAAGTGACAATTGTCAGTGCAAAGTAGCAATTCCAAATGTTTTTGAAAAATATTTTGTTGTTGGCCCTTCTACGCCTTCGTACTTAAGCAATGCCCTGTTGAAAACTTGGTGTATGTGTGTTTTCTGTGGCAGTATATTCTTCTTGCTATTGTCTGTGCAGTTATTATTTTTTGCATTGTACATTGAAAACTCAAGTTATTATTTTCCGTCGTTCATCAAAATCCTTTATAAATTGAGAATTATTGTCATATATAATTATAAGAGATTTTGATGAACGATATGAAAAATAATGTCCTAGTTACAATGCAAAAATAAATCAACTACACAGATAAGAGCAAGAAGAATAGACTGCCATAGGAAGCACACACAAAACATGTTTCAAACACAATATTGCTTAAGCAAGAGTATCCGATTTTTTTTATTTCAGAACTCAAATATCTACAGAAAAGTATGGAAAAACGGCAGTTTTCCAAAAAATGCCCAAATGAAAGGAAAAACACCGAAACTGAAATATTCTCCATACATTTCGATTAGTTTGGACTAGGCAACCTGGCAGCGATATGTTTGTCTATATTCATACTATATTCCCATTTGTTTTTGCCGTAAATACAAGTCATTACTTCACTGATAATAATGTGTTTCTTCTCCGTGTTCTTCGACCCAATACCAAGCTCAGTCACACTTTCTACCAGAATATTTCACAACTGGTAGGACAAAAAATCATCACTTTTGCTCTTTAAGTACATTATTTTCTTCCATAACGTTGGGATTGTCTTCAAACAGTTCCAGTATATCCGGAATACTTGGAACTGTCGTAATAAAAATCTAGCGATATAAACTACAGAATAGTTACTTTGTTTTGTATATAAACTATAAAATTGTATATATAACACACAACCATTATACTGTTATATTTCATAACAAACTCTGAAATGTCAAACTGAAATAGCTTTGATGCTTGCGCAAAATATTTCAAAATTAAGGCACTAGTTCTGGATGGACTATGTACAAAATATATATATATACACAATAGATCAGGAATGATAGGTTCTTAACGATATATAAAGAATAATTAATTCATTTATCTTCTATCGATTTCATAATTATATTAAATGGGAGTTTGTTTTGTTTATTATTATCTATATACAGGGAATGTTTAGTTACTTTTCTCAAATAAAAATATACAAAGAATATTGAAGAATCGGTAAAAATAAAATTAATGAAAATAAAATAAAATGAGACAAAAATCCTATAATACAGTTTTTTGTTATAAAACAAATCAACCTCATCTTTCAACCTATACATTTACTGAACATTTTATGAAAGTATAACATCATAGATATGCAAGTGGCGTTCAAGAATTAAAAATACACCTCTAGGATAAAAATGTATTCCATGTACTTTTGTGAATAAAATCAATTTGTTTCGATTCGCTGAATTTTCCACATTATATTGTAACGAAGCATTTTTCAAGCTCCGTTACTAAGAATGGCTAACTAAAGTTTGAAGAAACTTTGCTATGTCCCTGCTCGGGCGCCATTTTGTAACGGGCTTTTCTAGGGTCGGGAAAAATAAATATAATCCCTAGAATCGTTACGTTATGTATAACGCCAAGACACTTTTTCAAACTAATTCTAGGAATCATAAAAAATGCGAGTTACGACAGGCTCTAAGCCACTTCAACTTTGTAAACAAATAGTTACACAGCTTTTGGTATCGAAAAATAATCGTGAACTGATTTCATTTTTCTGGAAGTTAATTTCGATTCCGAAAGCTGTGTAAATATTTGTTTATGAAGTGGAAGTGGCTTAGAGCCCGCCGTAACTCGCATTGTTTATGATGCCTAGAATTAGTTTGAAAAAGTGTCTTGGCGTCATACATAACGTAACGATTCTAGGGATTATATCTATTTTTCCCCCGATCCTAGAAAAGCACGTTACGGAATGGCACCCGAGCAGGGACGTACCAAAGTTACTTCAAACTTTCGGTTAGCCGTTCTTAGTGACAGAGCTTGGAAAAAAATGTATCACCTTTTTTTTTATTCAGAACTTTTTGTCCCATTATTGTAAGCCTATCAAACTCGGAATCGACGACAATTAGTCAAAAATCCCTAGTCTTTCCGAATCAAATATTCGAAAGAGAGAGCTGCCCGTGATCATATATTGGGATAAAAATGCGGATAAACAGGCAAAGTGGTAGGCGCAAAAGGTCTCTTGGCAGGGGAAGCCTGATCGCTAAAGGCATCTCCGTAGCTCCTCTTAACGGCTACGTGAGACATCATGGGCATCATACCGGGCGTCTGCCCTTGTACTAAATGAGGATACTGGTGGTACACCGGCGGGGGTCTTTGCAAGGCCATGGGCATACGCTGCGGTAAAACCATAAACGGGTGATGGGACGGAAATAAGTGAGACATTATAGGAACACCGGGCGGCGCTTTCAAAACCGAGTTCATGGAAGGCAAACCCCCCCCAGCGGTGGAAGTTTGGGCACCTGTAGGAGAAAGAGGCCCCATATTCTGATTGTACAGCGCCATATTATGCTGGGCAATCTGATTCATGAGAATCATCTCGTTCTGCGCTTGCGCCTGATTCTGTCTCGCGATGAGATTATGCTGAGCAATGATCTGAGCCTGTTGCTGGGCGAATAACGTGGAACTATCCCAAGAGATGTGCTGATTAGCGGGAGTTACCAAACTCTGGGTCATTGTGGTGACGGCGGCCGTCTGTGGGGGTGGGGGCGGGGGTATGTTAGTGGGGGGTAGAGGCGCAATTGTAGGAGGTAACATACCGGGACTGAGTAGCGACGGAGCTGCCTTGGCGGGTGAGAGGGGCGCCGGCATGCCTCCTGTTAGTACGAGATTCATGTCTTCTCCGGAACACTGGAACACCTCGATGTACCTCTGTTTCTTGCCGAATATCATGTAGCGGTGGTGTTTCTGTTGGGCAGTTATGAATGCCGATTGTTCCGAGTCCATTTGGATGAAGGCTTCGCCGCTGGGTTGACCCTAGAAGCGAAACAAATTGTGGAGATACCCTGTATAAAACCCATCACAGGGAAGACTTATTGAAAGCAACTATACATTTTATTAAGATTTGACACCTTCTACTAAATAAGAATAAATGATGTCAGAAGCCTCATCACATATTGAGCCGATATCTCATTAAAAATGCAAGACTCAAGTGAATTTTTGTGGGGTAGAAATTGGCATTTCACCCTTCATTATTTCAAAACTCAACATATTATAAACATTCTAGAACGTCATTAATGAATTTTTATCCAGCACAGATGGCTATCAAAATTAATGTGCATATAAAAATAGTGTTAAAATGTACAAGCCATAAACATCAATTTTTTTTTTTGAATAACGGGAAAACGGGATAATGAAAAAACGGGATAACCGGAAAACGGAATAACGGGAAAACGGAATCACTCGGTAATGGGATAACTCGGTAACGGAAAAACAGAAAAACGGGATAAAGGGAAAACGAGATAACGGGATAAAGGGAAAATGAGATAACGGGAAGCGGGCAAAGTCAAAGGCATAGCCTAGATGAAACAACACAAAAAAAACATAGGAAAAAAATAATTCTACACAGACGAGAGTTTTCAGGGAAAAAAAATCGGGAATTTAGAAATTTGGACAGGTCTGTCGGGTCAGCTAGTCCATAATGGAAGTGTCTTTCATGAATTACCAGTGCGGATTCTAATACTATAAATTACACAAAAAAATGTGTGCCAAAAGAACAGACAGACAGGTTCCATCATGGTAGCAGTACAAGCAATAAGTAAGGTGGTATTGAACAATATCTGGCAATTGAATTATTTTTGTAATTAAAGTGTTCATATGATTGCATGAACATTGATTTCTTATTCTATTTGACGGATTTTATTGAGTGTTTTTAACTTGGCTATTGAATATACTTTATGTAGACCTATCAATGCGTTTTTATAATTTTGTCCTGTTTTATTCTATTATAATTAAAGTAAACAGAACCAAAATCAATATACACTGCATGCATTTTGTGTTTGGTACCAACCTGGGCATTGTAGACCATATGGACTCCTTGAAAGACAATATTTTTGGCAAAGTCGCCCAGGAAGTCCAATATATGTTCCACCTGGGCTTCGTAAGGCAATCCTCTTAACCTAATGCAGTCTTTTCTGGTTCCAGACGTAATAATATGTTGTGGCAATAAAGGCACCTGCGGTAATTGAGCGATCAAGGGAGCTTGTTGCTCGTAAGTCTTGGGGTCCAAACACCTGTTGAGGACCTACAAAAAAAATATGGCCTTGATCTAAAGACCCTAGAGGGGGGCAATATTCAATCATCATACATATAAAATGGAAACCCAAGTATAAGGCTCACAACTACTTAATAAATCAAAGCAATTTATGAAAAGCTCACTTAGTATTCTGGATGCACATGAAATTATAAACATTTTTTAACCGAGGAAACCAAAAAGGATGAGGTTCTCTAGTCAACGCGTATTTTTTTTTTTTTTATGTATGATCACGCATAACTTTTTACTGAGACGTCCGTTCCGATGATTCTTTTTTCATGGATGGGTACTTCGAATTTGGTCCCATTTGAATTTGAAAGATGAAATCCACCCCTAAGAGTAGCAAAATGAAGGATATTGATCACTCACCCTCTGAATTCTGGTCCGTTAACCGATTCTATCAGGCATAACTTTGTACTGGGTTCTTTGATTTGGATGATTCTTTTTTTAATAGATAGTGTATACCTCATATTTGGATTTCGAATGAAATTATTCATCCTCACGGGTAGAAAAATAGGGAATAATTGATTTTTCACTTGTGAACATTGACACACACATATGTAGTTGACAATGACAGATCGCTATTGTCATTATTTTTGTTCTCCTACATCCGTCACAATCATTATATTCTATGAGAGGATGGAATGATATACAAAGTAATGGAATAAACTAACCAGAACAACAAAAATAATCTATATTACAACAAATAGTGACAGTAGATAGTCATATTATTTAACTGGTAATAGTTGAAGTAAGGTGGGTAAGTAAGTATTTTGGAAGTAATCAAAAAACGAGTAGGTAGTAATTAGTAGATTTCAGCCACAAAAAATTGAAAAATAAAAACTTTTCAACAAAAAATTGAACCGACGAAATACGGAGCTGAAAAGTAAAAAATAAAATAAACCTTCTTAGTCTCAGTAACTAAACTCCTAAACTAATGTAAGTAACTAATTTTGAGTCGGCGCCAAACAAACAATCAACGAACATCATTAAATTACTTCAAAAAAATTATCAGAATGTCACCGCGCAACTCGATGCCATCATTTTACGCCTTACCTAATTCATTTGCTTGTTTGTTTGGCGCCGACTCAAAATTACTTACTTACATTAGTTTAGGAGCCTAGTTATTGAGACTAAGAAGGTTTATTTTATTTTTTACTTTTCAGTTCCGTATTTCGCCGGTTTAATTTTTTGTTAACATTTTTTTATTTTTCAATTTTTTGTGGCTTAAATCTACTAATTACTACCTAATTGTTTTTTTATTACTTCCAAAATACTTACTTACCCACCTTACTTCAACTATTACCAGTTAAATAATATGATTATCTATTTTTACTATTTGTTGTAATATAAATTATTTTTGTCTTTCTGGGTAGTTTATTTCATTACTTTGTATATCATTCCATCCTCTCATAGAATATAATTATTGTGACGGATGTGGAATAATGACGGTAACGATTGTCATTGTCAACTACATATGTGTGTGCCAATGTTCACAAGTGCAAAATCAATTATCCCCTATTTTTCTACCCGTAAGGGTGGATAACTTCATTCGAAATCCAAATATAAGGTATACCCTATCTATTAAAAAAAGAATCATCCAAATCGAAGAACCCAGTACAAAGTTATGCCTGATAGAATCGGTTAACGGACCAGAATTCAGAGAGTGGGTGATCAATATCCTTCATTTTGCTACCCTTAGGGGTGGATTACATCTTTTGAATTCAAATGGGACCACCTTCGAAGTACACCCTATCCACTATAAAAAGAATTATCGGAATCTGACGTCTCAGTAAAAAGTTATGAGTGATCATACTAAAAAAAATAAAAAAATACGGGTCGACTAGAAAACATCCTCCTTTTTGGTTTCGTCGGTTAAAAATGGAAACCCAAGTATAAGGCTCACATCTACTTAATAAATCAAAGCAATTTATGAAAAACTCACTTTGTATTCTGGATGCACATGAAATTATCAACATTTTTATTCAAAAGATTTTTCCTGAAGACAAATTTCTGAACTCGGTAACAGTCAACTAGATGTTATTTTCACAGATTTCAGTAAAGCTCTCAACAAGGTCAATAATGAGGTTATGATGAAAAAAATATATACTTTTGGTTTTTAAATCGACTTTTGAAGTTATCTGCATTGTACCTAACAAAAGAGGATAAAGTATGTAGTTTATAAGGGCAGGGGAATCTGGAGATTTCTTAACAAGATCTGGTGTACCACAAGGATCCAACCTTGGACCCTTATTCTTTCTATTACTGATCGACGATCTGCCAAAGTTTATCAGTACTTTTCATTGTACACTATACGCGGATGATTTTGAATTAATTAAGGAAATCAGATATCACTATGTGATTATACTGCAGAAAGATCTAATTAGAGTGTACAAGCGGTCCCTGGCAAATCCTCTGTCATTTAAGGTGGACAACAAATGCTTCAGTATGTCAATTATTAGGAAAAAACAAAAACATGAATCTCAGTATACAATTATTCAATAAAAAATGTGGAATGAAAATATTTAGGGGTAACGTTAGATGAAAAACTCAATTTTGAGCAGCATACGATAAACATTGCAAACAGAGCATATAAAATGCTTGGAAATATCCACGTTAGTTGTGCTTTATGATGCATTTGTCCGAAAAATCATGGAAAATGCTGAAATAATATGGTCACCCTATTATTCAGAAAAACATCTTAAATTTTTTATTGCGATGTGATGACTTCATTTGACGAAAATCTCTGTCCTCCAAGCGCAACTTTTAGCTTAGTGAACAGAAAAAGGTCACTTGGGCTACATCTGGTGAGTAAAAGCAGTGCAAACCGTAATTTGTGCTGAAACAAATTTTGTTTTTCTGCAAATGTGGCCGGTTTTCCGTAATTTCTGCCTTCAGCTTGTCAAGTAATGATGCGTAGTATGCTTCTGTACAGGTTTGTCCTTTCTGAAGATAATCGATTGACATGACTATCCCAAAAAACAGCGCCGCCATCACTTTACTAGCCAAAAAAAATGTTTTTGCTTTTTTGGAGCCGATTCCCGATTTGCAGACACTGTTTTGAATGTTTTTTTGTTTCTGGGGTATAATGGTGTATCCAAGCTTCATCTACAGTAATTAATCGGCGGTAATTATTATGCCTGAACTGCGACAACAGAGCGTTGGAAATGTTCATTCAAACACGTTTTTTGTCTAACATGAGCAAACGTGGCACCCAATGTGCGGTCAGATTTCTCATGCTTAATTCTTCATGCAATATCTTTCTCGCTGTAATTCAATGGTCGTCTAGCACCATTTGGTGAACTTGAGCGATGTTAACGTAAGTGGTAGCAGTTTTTGGATGTCCCGAACGTTCATCATCTCCCAGTTGGCCACGTTTAAATTCAGCTGCCCAAAATTTCACGGTGGTAAATGATGGTGCAGAGTCCCTGTACAAAGCATCCAACTCGTCTTTGATTTGCGTAGGTGTATTGCCTTTCAAAAACAAATATTTAATGACAGCTCGATACTCGATTTTTTCCATTTTCAAACAACAACGACACATCCAAAAAGGCTGCAATTTTGGTGAGTACCTTTCAGAAGATGTGCAAACAAATTCTTCAACTAATGTTACAAGTGCTGCCATCTTCATAATCAGGTCAGAAAATTTTCAAACTACCCTCGTAGAAGAAGGATAACCTAAACCTCAAGGCAACCTAGGTCTTTCTCACTTTAATTCAATGGTCGTCTAGCACCATTTGGTGAACTTGAGCGATGTTAACGTCAGTGGTTGCAGTTTTTGGACGTCCCGAACGTTCATCATCTCCCAAGTTGGTATGGCCACGTTTAAATTCATCTGCCCAAAATTTCACGGTGGTAAATGATGGTGCAGAATCCCTGTACACAGCATCCAACTCGTCTTTGATTCACGTAGGCATATTTAATGACAGCTCGATACTCGATTTTTTCAATTTTCAAACAACTACACGTCCAAAAAGGCTACAATTTTGGTGAGTACCTTCCAGAAGATGTGCAAACAAATTCCCTAGCTAATGTTGTCGAGTGCTGCCATCTTCATGTTCAGGACAGAAATTTTTCAATCTACCCACATAGAAGAAGGATAACCTAAGCCCCTAAACCTCAAGGCAACCTAGGTCTAAATTCTCCACAGTCCAGAATGTGTTCCCTTGCAAATTGTTTCAGAAATAAAGATGTTCATGTTGAAGGTAATATGGAGATCTTAGTGTATTATTATTATTTCAGTTTTACTGATAATGTTCAACTGCTGTTCTGTAGATTACTCAATAAATAAATATATCGAATGAAGAACAAAACACATTTTTCAATCATATAGAATTTAAATCACAATGTACTCAATACTGCACCTTGTGGAACACCAAATTTTGCAACAATGGGCTGTTGAAAGAAAAAATACTAATAGGAGTTTGTTTTTAACCAGAATTCGGTGACTTATTTTTAAGTTTCGGCACCACAAAAAATTGAGCAGTTAGGTTTATGATGAAAACCCAAGAAATGTGGGTTGAATCTGTTTTGGAGTTCGAGTTCTTTGTGAGAAACCATAGAATTGTTCAAAGCATCTTAGTTTTCTTAGACTGGGGCTGTTGAGAAAGGTGTGCTGCAAGGTTCAGTACTTCACCCCATAATGTTTTAGTATTTACAGCAAGCCACCATGAGCTGAATTCGCATAGTTTTTGTACTAGAAACAGAAATTTTAGCTCCAGTATGATAATCACCAAGTCCTAGGTATTTTTATATTTTTTTTAGGTGACTGTTTTATTATTTAGCTATATGACCCTTACCTGTTGCACCTCAGCAGTCGTCGATCTGAATAATTCAATATATCTAGAGCCTATACTTTCTCTATGTTTGGAGAGAGCTTTGGGGGAATCAGATTCATTGGCAAAGAGAACAAATGCATCACCAGTTGCCCTCCCGTCGGGTTTTCTCACGAATAGGACCCCGTCCGTACCATCGAGCACAGCGCAGGAATTTTCCCCGGTGGCAAAAAAATCCAACTGAAAAAAAAATATCCAATTTCAGATTTTTTATTTCTGTATCTTCAGAAATATTCTATAACTTGCAAAGTTTTTTTTGGTCAGTGACATCTATTGATATTTATTCAAGTAAAAAAGTTCAATCCATAAAAATATGGTTGCAGGAAAAAAGGTTTTGATTCATATATTATTGTGCAGAATTTGTTGTAATTTCGTTGAAAAAACCCCTAGTGATTTTAGAACTCCTAGGAGTTAATGTATATTTTTTTTCTTAACTGAATATAGAATCGATTAATCAATATATTTCAAAAGTTGACGTTTTTTTTAACAGGTAGCATTAATGTGATGTCCCACGTCATCATGAGATAAGGACCAGGAAAGAGATCTTACCTAAATTCATATCATTAGACTATGTGGAGAACATACTTGACAAGTTACAATAGATATTTTATGAGGACAATTCAACTCATGTATAAAAAATCGCATGTGCCACAGTGCAATTGTCAGTTTGACAGCGGCAAAAGTTAGCCCACAGCGAGAAATGGACTAGTGGTTTGTTCACTTATTCATTTGTTTATCAATTATCGCGGTGTTGGTTGCCAAAATAAATAAAGTTTGCATTGATATGTTTCTAAATTTCTTATTCATTAAATTGTCCTGCCGAATTACACTCGATGTTTGTATTGATATCGGGTAAATTTGTGTTGTTCAAATTCTAAACTGTTTTCTTTAGCAATTTGACTCGAAAAACTGTCAACCTAAAAATGCTCCACCTTTGGTGACGCGTTTTAAATAGTTGACCGTTTTTCTCGTCTAATTGCTAGGCAACAGTTTCTCATTAAACAACCCAAATTTACCCAATAAAATACAAACCTCTCGTGCAATTATAAGTGAAAAATTATGACAATAATTTTGCTATTTACGGTTTTGAGAAATCAGAAAAAATTTACTCTGATATCAGTAGACATTTTTCAAAAACTGTTTTCGTCAGACTAGGAAGGTCAGTCTACAGATTTCCCCCAAAGTTCAAACTTTCAGTATGTTTTACGTATACTTATACAGGGTGTCAACGAATCTATTAGACAAGTCATAACTTCTAGAATATTAGGGGTATCAAAATGAGATTTGGTGTAGGTAAATGGTATGTGAAGAGGAGAGTTTTCGCATATTTTTCACTTTCCGGTCACTTCCGGTTTCACCGGAAACGGCTCCGGTTTTGAATTTTTAAATGGAACACCCTGTATATTGTAACATTTTTTGATTTCTGAGACAATTCTGGATCAGAATGTGACATTTTGAAACGTTTTTACGTCTACTTCATTTTCTTAGGGTCAATTTTAATATTACATCTAGGTGGCCATGATCGGATGTAAACTAATCTGAGGACCTCAGGTAATGTCCGAAAATTACAATCGCAAAGTTTCAGTGACTAGTATGATAAGACAAGTTGGCAAAATTACATTTTCGTGTCCATTATTTTTCAAATGGCAGCCATTTTTTGACAAGCACTTTCCGAAAAAAGGATTTTTTGACGAATCTAACGATACTAATTTATTTGCGATTGAATTGATAATAAGAACATAAATTAAATATCACTAATTAAAATACTGGATAATAATTCATTTACTTGTGCCAAGTGTGCCATGGATATTATTTATTTACTTTCACTGTAGTAAATTTTCAAAGTGCATTCCTCCTTGTTCAAGACACATTTCAGTTCGTTCAGTTCTCTCATCACGTTTCGTAACATTTGAGGCGTTATACTTCTAAAGGCCTGTAGAATTATTTCTTCTAAGATTTCAAGAGTAACTGGGGCTGTTACATAGTAAACCTTTTCTTCAACATATCCCCGAATAAAGAAATCGAGCACAGTGAGACCCGGTGAGCGGGCAGGCCATCGTACTGGAGCATTGATTGCAATAACTTGATTATTAAAATGCTCTATTAAGTTAAGTATTAACTTATCTGGTACTATGAGGGGAGTAAATTCGCCGTAAAACTGCTAAAGGTAGATTATTAAGATGATCCTCAATTTCATTTTGAAGAAAACCTAAGTACCTAACCCATGTTAACTGACCTTGAAACAATATCAGCAATCAGCCAATCACAAAACACTACCCGTCTATCACCATCGTCGGCATACAAATGTTGATGTAACTGATATTTCAATGCTCGATATCCGTGCTTTTTCAGTATTTTTCTTGCTGATTCGTGACTTATCCGCATTTCTTGACTAATTTCGCTTAAAGAAACCGTTTTATCAACCTCAACCATAGCAAGAACGTTAATCTCGGTCTCTTCATTTATGATAAACCTCTGTTCCGCCTCTCGATTTCCTTCTTGCCTAAAACGATTCTCAACATAAGGAAAATACTGATGGGCAGGATGTTGCCGATTGGGATCTCTGAGCATACAACTCAGCAGCATTCCTTGAATTTCTATGACATTCTCCAAATATTAATAACATCCACTTTATCACTTTGAGTATACATTATTTTGAATAAAAATTAAACTGAAATTTAACGAAAATTAAGAAACTTTTACTGTCTGCTCATAAAGCTTATGTCACTATCATTACCTGAATGAGTGTTTTGTTTTCCAAAGAAGACTTGATAAAAATAACTGCAAAATATTATGCATCATGGCTATTCCATGGCACACTTGGCAAAAGTTAATAAATTATTATCCAGTATTTTCCTTAGTAATATTTGATTTATGTTCTTATTTTCAATCCAACCGTGAATAAATTTCGTCCAAAAATGTGCTTGTCAAAAAATGGTCACCATTTGAAAAATAATAATTAATTTTGCCAACTTGTCTTATTCCTATCTATCATACTAGTCACTGAAACTTTGCGATTGTAATTTTCTGACATCACCCAAGGTCCTCAGATTAGTTTACGTCCAATAATTGGCCACCTAGATGCAATATTAAAAATGACTCTAAAAAAATGAAGTAGGCGTAAAAACTTTTTAAAATATCACATTTTGATCCAGAATTGTCTCAGAAATCCAAAAATGTTACAATATACAGGGTGTTCCATTTAAAAATTCAAAACCGGAGCCATTTCCGGTGAAACCGAAAGTGACCGGAAAGTGAAAAATATGCGAAAACTCTCCTCTTCACATACCATTTACCTATACCAAATCTCATTTTGATACACCTAATATTCTAGAAGTTATGACTTGTCTAATAGATTCATTGACACCCAGTACAGCGTGTAGATACCTCAGCTTTCATTATTTCTATAATTTTCTCAAATCCACAACATAAAATATAGCAATATTTTTTCAGATGGCTTTATCAATGGAAATTGGGATTTTATTTTATTTTTTGGTTTATGAACAAGAACAAAGATTGGAGATACAATTTTTTTGGGTATATTGTATTGAAACTTTGATTGGGGGGTTTTGATTTGAGAAACTTCTTTTCCCCTTTTTCCTTTTATCCTTGCATAGCTAAAACATCTATTACTGTAGGATGTTTCTTGACCTCTTAACTTATTTGAATTTTTTTTTCTTTTGACAATACTGCAATTGAGTAATTCAGGTATACCAGGTGTATTCTAACTTGTTGCAGTATTACTATCGCTGATAGTCCATCAAAAAATAAAATTGTTGTTCCTGTGAAAAAAATATGAAAAATTATGTAAGAAAAATCATTCCAGTTGATAATTCTGGAACGTTTAAGGTAGTTCCGCCACGAGACAGTTGAATTAGGAATTTATTTTCGACGGAATCGAAAAATTTCAAAAAACTTCTTGATTTGAAACGCAAAAAAAATTTTTTTTGAAGGGGGGCACTTGCCCTCCCAATCAACTCTAGAAAATTTCTTCGTTATAGAAAGTCTGGGACTCAAAAAATTGATGTCCCCGAAAAGCGCACCAAAAAAAATTTCAGACCCGGGTCCCCCCCTCCCCCCTCACTAGAAATCTAGAAATCATACGTCATAGGAAAAAATTCGTTTTTCGATAAAACTTCAATGGACTTTTTTGTAGTACTCTTTTTGAACTTATTTTTTTGAGGGGAAGGGGGGGGTATCGTTAAAATCGATGGGGGAGTTTTTTTTTCGCATTCAGACCCTTAAATGGTCCCCCGTCCTTCTTTAAAAAGTCCCCTGGCACAATCCACATTTCTCTACGACCCCCCCTTTAGGCTGAGCGCTTCCCCGTGGACTATTTTGAATAACGAGAGTAGTTTTGATTATATCTGTCAAACTAGAAGGTCAATCACTTTGATTTTTTTCCACAATATCTGTGATATCCTGCTCTAGCTGTGTTAATTGAGTCAACTTCAATTATATATATCTCGGGTTCGGGATATTGAAACTTGTTAAAATTTTATAGAGGTGTTGTTCACATGTTAAACAATACGTATGCATGGTAAAAAATTGGGTTTTTGCAAGGGCACAATTTAAAAAATAAGAACATGTACGGAAGTCGATCGTAGGAGTTATAAACATTAATTCCTCGGACTTTATTTTCACATTTTGCAAACAATTTGTTTAAAATTTCATGTACTTATTTAAATATATAGCAAACAAAACGGCTTTTTATCAATTTTAGATCAGTGGATCAATCTTATATACCAGACCTAACCACTTTGCACACCCACTGTCCTTTTTACCTTTAATTATTATGTAAGTAATTTAGAGCAGAAATTGCCAGTACAGCTGCAACTAGTGATTCATTAGCCAGACAGACATTTACTAGCCAGACAAAAATATGGTTGTATTTGATAAAAAAACTTAATTTTTTCGATTTCCATCCACAGGTTAAAATACAAACTGATCCCACTAAAAAAATACTAGTTAAGTTAGAAAAAACAACCCAAAGTGACTCCGTTTTTCTTCAATAGTTAAATATGACATCAAGTTTTGAGTTTTGGGAATGAACTTCCCCAATATGTTCTTTTTCAGATTGTCAAAGATTAAACCAAAAATAAAAAGAACTGCTGTATTGCCACCAAAACTAAACAAGGAATAAAAATAAAATCAAAAACAGTGTTCAACAAGTTAATGATCAATACTCACAACTTGTTTGGCAGTGCAGTCGTAAGGCAAGCCCCGCATCCTAACAATCACAGCAGCTCCTCTAGACAGGAACGCTTGGGCTTCGCAACTAGACCCTCCGGCCACCGAGAGGAAGTCATCACCAGATGCTCTGTAGACTTCGATGTATCTGTTTCCGATATGGTGCTTATGCCTTTTCAGAGCCATGTCTCTGTGTTCCTGGTTTACAAATCTCACAAGTGCTTCTCCGTTTCTTCTTCCCTGTGCGGACAGACACAATGCTACGCCACCTCTGATGATGAGAAAAAAATAATTTAATACAAATGCAGATCTCATTCTATAAGGTTACTATTTTGATCCCAACTTGTGATGTATCAAATCAAAGCTAATGTATTGTAGAATGATTAAAACTATCAAGAAAAACAGAATATATTGGTTGTCTTGCTCTTCTGCCTTATAGATTCAATTGAAAAACAATTGTTGCAAGCACAACATGCTGTCAATATTGTAGAAAATGTACAGGGCAACATTAGAAACAGCAATATAAACATGGTTGGTCACTTGAGTCATCGAAAATATTTCACATTCCTGACATGCGATTTATCAAATGAAATCTGATGTAATGTATCATTGATTCATATATAAAATGTTAAAAATAGGGTGATGCTTAGTTTACACTCTTTGGAAATAAATCGTCCAATAGAAAAGGTTTAACAAGCTCATTAGGCAAAATAAAAAGGCATTAACCTAAAATATGGAAATCTACATCTAAGTGCATACTTTGCTCTGATATAAAACAACTCATTAATCAGGTTTTATTGGATTATCAACCTTCGATTATTCTAGAAAATCAATCCGTTTTTATTTTTTGTTAAGAAAAAAATATAAAAACATTTCGGTGATTCAAGTTCTGATAATAATTAACTATGATGAAAAAAATACTCAGTATCGAAAAAAAAGTCAACACAAAAACATTGATTTATTTAGAACATTAATTCTTTGTTTTTACTGCATGTTTTATCTCTGAGATCTAAATTTCCTGGCTATTCTACATATACATATCCTGCATTATTTTCAATATACATCAACTATGAGAATGGTAGGATATATCATTCCTGAACAATTAATAGAAGTATTACAGTTATATAAAAAAATAGTTTCAGTTTTAACTATGTCTCTAAAAGCTGGAAGAACCAGCTCAGCAGCAAATGAGATAATTTCATCCAATCTTCTTCACAAAAGTTACCAAAACCAACAACTGTATAAAAATCTCGAAGTGTGACAACAAAATATTAATTTTTAAACAATAACTTGCATTATTTATCTTGATTAAATTTCAATTTTAAAGTCCCACATCAAACCTTGTACCCAGATGAAATCAATCCCATTCATATCAAATATGCACTTTCCCTATGAATAGTACCATAAAAATATTGTGAGTATATTTCATCAATTGCGGTGTGGGAGATTTAATTAATTAACAATTTAATGGGTTCTCTCATTTTTACTCTTGAACAGCCATGAAAGTAGAAAATCGAATTTTTATAGGAATCGAACCACAGCATTTCTATTCCAATGTTTCAGATTGCATTGGTTGATTTTATAAACCATATTTCCATCAACTACCCACCCACAACAATGTTTGAGTTGCTTTTGATCAAGATATACCATACCATTTTTTTTTTAATTGCACTATTCAACAGTTTCAAGATCCAATTACAGAATAGCTATATACTTTTTTAATTTTTTATTGTACACCACCCAACAGAAATCCATTTACAGGGTGGGAACATTTCGGGTACGAACAAATTCAAGATCAGTATAAACACAAAAAGAGTGGAGATATGAGACATGATAAAAATATTAAATAGATATAAAAAAAAATTGTTTTGATTTTTTCAATGAAGCAAGAAAAGATGTCACACCCTATCATTGATGTCATTGTAATTGTTGCATAAGGGTGCGTTCCTTTGTACATTTATTCTAGGCGTTCGAGATAAAAAAGATTGAATTGCCTTGAATTGAATCTGGGAACATGAAAACTGAGCATACTTAAACAGCGTTACAGTCTATTTTGCCATGAATCACCTTTTAAAGGAAAATCAGGGACGATATATTCCTCCTATTTGCAAGAGAAATACAGTTAAATCTTTCCAACAAAAAAGTATTAGATATTCCAATTGCAGGGTAGGTACCATCTTCTTTGAAGGAGAGATATTTCATAAAGGGTCTATGGATACATTCAAAGCTATTTATATGAACAATGTAATATGGACACCAGATGTCAGATGCATACTCTGTTTTAGATGGACATAAGAATTGTACAACAGGAGCAGTGTATTCGTATTCATGAAGTCGCGTATTTCTGACAATTAAACCCAGGGCCCTAGTTATTTATATGGGTTGAAAAATATAATTTATGATAGAAGGTAATTGCCAATTGGGTAATTATAGGAGATGCTATTCTGTTCTCGAGTGAAAGTAACAATAAAGCACATATTTGCATTCAATAGAAGGCGAATTTTTCTGCACCAAGGCATATCTAAGGCATTTAGTAAAGTGGAACAATCATTCAAGCAGTTTATTCTTTTATATAATTTCAAATCATCAGCATATAATTAACAATTGACTCAGAGATCCTCAATAATATAATAATATCATTTATGAACAGATTGAAAAAAAGTTGTCCCAAGACAGAACCTTGCGGAACGCCTGATGGAGTGAATATTATGGATTTCTGACCATGGCACTCTACATAGAGGGAGAGGTTTTTCAGGTAGGAAGTGAAAAAAGTATTCAAGTTACCTGAGAAGCATTTAATTTAGTGGTCAACGTTAGCGAAGGCCTTGGAGAAGTCCGTAAAAATTACTACGACCTGGGAATTATTATCAAGTTGGTTATGTACTGGGTAATTCAGAAGAGATTTGTGGTTGTTGATCAACCTTTGAAGAAGCCATATTGAAACTCAGTGATTTGATTTTCGTCGTGGTTGATAAGTGGTTTATTGAGCAGGATTTCAAAGGATTTTGAAAAATTATTAACTATGGTAATCGGCCAATAGTTTTCGATGTCATGTTTATCATCTTTTTTAAAGACTGGTATCAACTTAGACTGTCGCAGAATATCAGGGAACTGTTTGTATTTTAAAGAGAGGTTGAAAAGTAATGTCAAAGGTTCAGCAGTCATGTATCATAAAGGCGGGTATTTTATCAGGTCCCATCTTAGTTTTTGGCTTGATTTTTTTGAACGATCACAAACTTCACTTTCAGAAAATTCGGTAATAATCAAAGCATCATTCGACAAGTTGGCACTAGTATTGTTTTGAATGGCTTGACCAGGTATAGCGAAGTAATTATGAAAACACTCTGCAAATGCATTTGCAATGCTTACAGTCCAGTTTCTTATGGAGGCCACATTGCAGCAAAAAATGTCAATGGTTTCATTCATATTATCTATGTATTGCACATCTTATAAACAAGTGCACTTAATTCAACATTGGTGTGATAAAGTGGAAGAGAGAAAGTATTGTTTCTCCGGGAGGCGAGTCTAGGAATATGAAACATTGACATATCCAAAATGCAGCTGCAGTCTTAAGTGTTGTGAATAAGATTGAAAAGGAATGTAACATGATGTGACCTATATCATTGAGAATCAAGTGAATCGACTGAAAATCTAGAAATGAGTTGTTCATGTGGATAACCTACATCTGGGTAGTTGCCATCAAGTTTAAAACATAGATGCTTTTCGTTGGATATTTTCTAAGGTAGATATTGTAACGAACCTAGGCCGGACCTGTCGCCTCGCGTGTTGCCGTCGACAGCGATGAGATCATCCCCGGAGATGTTCGAGAACAGTCCAGTTCTGCCGCGAAAAACAACGGTCAATATTGGAAACAATTGGAACATGCCGTCGCCAACCGTCCGAATTCGAAACATCGAGAATGCTGTATCGGAGATAAATAGACAGCCCTCAAGAGGGAGTAGACAGTCTGAACTAGCCCATACCATCGAGCTATACAGTGGCGTAGTAATATAAATTAAGTTGTAGATTAAGTGTTAAATAAATTAGTTAAACCAAGTTAAGTTCATTTACGTTACAATTGGTGTCGGAGTGTAGATTTTGAAAATAAACAAGTGATCGTGGCGTTGATAGTCAGAAAAATAAATTGATAGACCTTTTATGCCCAAAATAGACAGTGGCCGGTTTTCGGAAGTGGACAATTGTGCGTGGGAATATAAACTGATACACTGTTACGTGAAACAGAAAATAGACAGTGGCCCGGTTTTCGCGAAGTGGACAATTGTGCGTGGGAATATAAACTGATACACTCTTGCGTGAAACAGAAAATAGACAGTGGCCCGGTTTTCCGAAGTGGACAATTGTGCGTGTGGAATATAAACTGTTACACTCTTGGCGTGAAACAGACAATAGACTGGTGGCCCGTGGAAAAGAATTGCGAAGTGAATTTTTAACAAACTGATAAACTTTTCGTGTGAAACAGACTGATACCTCGTCAAAGACAAAATGTGTTCAAGAAAAGTGCGCTCTTGGACTTGAAGGTAGCGGAATTGAAACAGGAATTGGAGGAAAGGGAACTGGAAACAACGGGTAAAAGCAAGTACTCCAGGAAAGACTTGCAGAAGGACTTATCCAAGAAGGTGAGGACCCGAAACATTTTTATTCAAAGTTCCGAGGTGATTTGAGTCCGATAATAGAATCCTTGAAAGAAGAGCTGCAACAAAATTCGAGGACTTTGGAAGAGAAGCTTGAAGAAAATTCAAGAAGCCTGGAAGAAAATGCTAGAAATCTGGAAGAGAAGCTTCAAGAAAATTCTAGAAATCTGGAAGAGAAGCTTCTAAAAATTCAAGAAGCCTGGAAGAAAATTCTAGAAATCTGGAAGAGCAGCTTCTAGAAAATTCAAGAAGCCTGGAAGAAAATGCTAGAAATCTGGAAGAGAAGCTTCAAGAAAATTCTAGAAATCTGAAAGAGAAGCTTCTAGAAAATTCAAGAAGCCTGGAAGAGAAGTTCCTGGAAAACACAGAAGGCCTAAAAAAAGAATTGTGTGGTGTGGCTAATTTTCTAGAAGAAAGAATGGGAACTGTTGAGACAGAGATAGATACAATTATGGAGCAAATGAACACGGAGGTAGATAAAATCAAAGATGGGGTCGAGGCAGAAATGGACAAAATGAAGGAAACGATCAGTAAGCTGGAAAAACAAATTAATAGTCGTCCTCCACAGAGATGGTTAACGAAAATGCAATGCTGGACTCGAGTTTGAACGTGGATAAAGTTCAAGAGGGTATAAAAGATGTCAAGGTCATTTCAGAAATAGGAAGCTTTCCATGAAGCCGCTCAGTTGACGGAAAAACTCCATGGGCAAATTACCCGCAGTTTGAAGCAGCGGCCAAAGCAAGCGGATGGAATGCAGGGGAAAGAGCTGTAGCATTGACACTTGCATTACGTGGGAAGCGACAAATATTCTACAAACTCAGCCCAAGAACAGGAGGACTATGATTAGCTGATTAAACATCTAGAATTACGATATGGCCACGCCCATTTGGAACACGTATACCACTCCCAACTGAAAAATCGCTGCCAGAAATCGGGCGAATCCTTACAAGAATTCGAAGCTGACATTGCCGCTTGGTTCGTCCTCGCATATCCAGCCACACCGGAGAATGTAATGGAGCGATTAGCGGTTCAGGCATTCCTGGATGGACTCCGTGACCAAGAAACCAGACAAGCGTTGACACTAGCCCGTCCAACACATCTCGTAGACGCGACTGGACGCGCTTTGGAATTCGAGGCAGCGAAACAATCTTGCAAAAGCCAGAGTAAAGTCCGAATGATTGAGGAAGACTCACAGGAGCCTGCTAATTTGGAAGCTGCCATAAGGAAAGTGATTAAGGAAGTTTTGCCTGAGAAAAGACAGGTAAGATGCTGGAATTGTAGGCAAAATTGGACATGTGCGTAGAAATGTCCAACATTCGAAACACGATCCGATGCAGGAAAACTAAAGAAGGTCGACGAGAAGGGCAATCGTCGGCCTGTGTCCAGCAAGCCCGGTTAACAACGCATATGTCGCTATCCTGCAACGACAGAACAGAGGTGATTTAGTGAGCGGTCTCATCAATAACGAGCCTTGCACCATGCTGCTAGATACAGGTGCGACTAGGACAATTCTCGGCCTTCCTTTGCCAGAACACCGGAACGAATTGAACCGACAACTTGAAGCTACGCACAGCAACAGGGAGCCAGCTACTGTATATGGCGAGCTACCGATTGAAATAATTTTGGGCAGCACTAAAGTGAAACATCAGGCACTTGTAGCGGACATCGAAGACGATGCAATCATCGGAATGGACATCATGAATTCCAGAGGGTTTGAATTGGATTTCAAAGACGGCGTCCCTACGTGTCAACGGAGAAGAGCTGGTACTTCATGGGAGAAGTGGAGAGTTGATCCGTGTGCTGTTGGCTGAGGATGTAAGCGTACCTGAGAGGGCTGAAACCATCCTGGAGGCTCGCCTGGCGGGAGAGCGAGCAGTGGAGAGCGTGGTGATGTTCGAGCCCAAACTTCATGATGAGAAAATTGACGAGGGATTGCACTAGGGAAGACCTTGTTGCGTGCTGACAAATTTGTGCCGGTAAGGGTCATGAATGTCAATTATTTCCCAGTGACCTTGAAGAAAGGAACAATTTTGGGACACTGCTCGTCAGTTTCATCTGTGATCCGGGCGACGAGTACGATTAGCCAACCCAACAACTTGCCCACAGAACTAGAAAAATTAGTTGCCATCTCTTCCAAAGACATAAAACCAGCTCAACAGCCCAAACTAAGAGACTTAGTTAAGAAGTACCAAGACATCTTCGATACGGACAAGGAAAAGGGGTCGAACTAATGTGGTCCAGCACAAGATTGATACTGGGGTGCCGACCGATCCGGCAATCAGCAAGAAGACTTCCTCTTGCCAAGAAGGAAGAGGCTGACAAAATAGTCAGCGATATGGGAAAAGAAGGAGTTATCGAACCATCTGACAGTCCCTGGTCCCTCCAGTCGTACTGGTGAAGAAAAAGGATGGATCGACACGCTTTTGTGTAGACTATCGCCAACTTAATAATGTCACGAAGAAGGACAGTTACCCTCTCCCGAGAATAGATGACACCCTAGACACGTTGGCTGGTTCCACGATTTTCTCGACCCTTGATCTGAAGAGTGGATACTGGCAAGTAGAACTCGCTCAGGAAGATCGAGAAAAGACTGCTTTACCATCGGCTCAGGATTGTGGCAGTTCACCGTTATGCCATTCGGCTCTGTAATGCTCCCGCCACATTCGAAAGATTGATGGAGACAGTGCTGAAGGGACTCTCATGGAACACGGTCTAGTGTATCTCGACGACATAATTGTGGTCGGCAGATCGTTCGAGGACCACGTGAAAAACTTGGAGGAAGTATTCCTGCGACTGAGGAACTCGGATTGAAGCTGAGCCCTAAGAAATGCCATCTGTTCCAAAAGAAGTACGATACCTCGCCACGCTTGTTCTGGGGAAGGAGTAGCAGTGGATGACCAGAAGATCAAAGCTGTTAAGGATTGGCCCATCCCAAAAGACATTCACCAACTTCGAAGTTTCCTTGGTTTATGCACATACTATCGCCGATATGTGCTGGGATTCGCCAACATCGCTAACCACTGACCAGGCTCACGGAAGGCCAAACAAAGTTCCAGTGGTCCGAAGAATGTCAAGATTCATTCAGGAAGCTGAAAGGAGCTTTGATCAACGCACCTATACTGAGCTATCCCCTACCCAAAGGGAAATTCATTTTGGATACGGACGCCAGCAACGGGACTTGGAGCTGTCCTATCTCAGATCCAGGAGGGACAGGAGAAGGTCATTGGTTATTTCAGCAAGACGCTTAGCAAACCAGAGCGCAATTACTGTGTCACCAGGCGAGAGCTGTTAGCTGTTGTAAAGGAGTGGAACACTTCTACAAGTACGTGTATGGAAGAAGATTCCTGTTGAGAACTGACCATGCAGCTCTCAAATGGCTCTTACAGTTCAAAAATCCTGAGGGTCAAGTAGCACGTTGGATCGAGACTCCAAGAATTCGATTTCGAGATCGAACATCGAGCCGAACTAGCCATAAGAATGCAGATGCCTTGTCGCGAAGACCATGTCCAGAGGATTGCTCACATTGCCGACGAGCAGAAGAGAAAGAAGCAACACTTTGTAGAACCGCGCAATGGATGACAACTGGAATGACAGCAAGATCCAGAAAGACCAAGAGAGACCCGACCTTGGCTTAGTCGTCAGCTGGAAGAAGGGCAATCGAAGACCATCATGGCAGGAAGTCGCAGGTTACTCGCGGCTGTTAAGTCCTATTGGGCACAATGGAACTCTCTTATTCTGGACAATGGGATCCTGAAACGTGTGTTGAGGCCGATATTGGTGGCGAAGACAGACGCCAAATCATTGTTCCCAGGAACAGAAGAGAGGAAGTGCTGCGGAAATCCATGATGGAGTCGCCGGAGGACATCTGGGAGTGACGAAGACCCTGCAGAAAGTGAGGCAGCGGTTTTACTGGGCCAATTGTCAAGCTGACGTCCAGGACTGGTGCAGAAAGTGCGCTGTATGTGCTGCTAGCAATGGACCCGAATACGACCCAAGGCCCCGATGCGTCAGTACAACGTAGGCAGCCCGTTCGAGAGAATCGCCATTGACATCGCCGGCCCGTTTCCTGTATCCGACCACGGGAATAAATACATCCTTGTGGCAATGGACTACTTCAGTAAGTGGGCGGAAGCCTATGCCCTGCCCAACCAGGAAGCCATCACCGTGGCCGACGCCTTGGTGAAAGAGTGGATATGTCGATTCGGTATTCCAATGGAGCTGCACTCGGATCAAGGCAGAAATTTCGAATCAACCTTTTCCAAGAAATATGTCTACTGCTGAACATCCGCAAGACAAGAACCACGGCCCTACATCCGCAGTCCGATGGAATGGTGGAACGGATGAACAGGACGATCAACCGCCACTTGTCCAAGGTTGTCTCTGACCATCAAAGAGACTGGGACCAGTATCTTCATTTGTTCCTGATGGCCTATCGATCCGCAGTACACGAGTCAACCGGTCAAACTCCTGCTAGTATTATAATGGGCCGAGAACTGCGACTGCCTTGTGACCTGAAGTTTGGGATACCGCCAGGACAAGACACTGCGGGAGAGGACTACGTCCAGCAAACTTCGGCAGAGAATGGACGACATCCACGAACGAGTCCGGTTGAACATCCAGAGTGCCAGCGATAAAATGAAGAAGACCTATGACATCAAGGCCGACGCTGGAGGATTTAAGGTTGATGACCTGGTTTGGCTGTACAACCCCAAACGTCGTCGTGGACTATCACCAAACTTGCGGAACTCGTGGAAGGCCCGTATAAGATCGTGAAAAGGATAAACGACCTTGTGTACCGAATCCATAAGCCACCCGAGGGAAACCAAGGGTCGTCCCATTTCAACAGGTTGGCCCTTACGCTGGAAACCATGACCAAGTTCGCACCCTCAAGCCACCGGAGGATGATATGACGTTGAGAAGTTTATGTCCTTGTATTCAAACGGGCAGAAAGTTCTACATGGGGTTACTAGAGAGGAGTCACGAGACCTTTTCGAGGTGCCTGCTGACTACGCACTAGCGACTGTGTGGCAGAAGATCTTCGAATGTCCAGGGCATTGCCGTAGTGTTCTCCAAGAAATTTGGTCAACTCCAAACACTGCGGAGCAGAATCCAGAAGTTGGTGGGTGCTACAGTTGAAGAAAGGCCAGAGAAACATCTACTACCTAGTTACCAAGAGGCATTCCCAAGATAAACCGTCCTATGAAGATGTCTGGAAGAGTCTCACCAAACTAAGAGATACTATGGTGGACCAGAATCTGGCGGATCTAGCAATTCCAAAACTATCCTGTGGTATTGATGGGTTGGACTGGAGAGTCATAAGAAGTATGCTGGAGGCGATATTCAGATCCAGCGGCGTCAGGATTTTGGTTTGCTGTAACCCTCTTCCACGACCGATCATGAAGACCGTGGAGTGTTACTTCCATCGAACTTCACGGTGCAGATATGGGGAGTCATGCAGATATCGTCACACTCCAAGGATGAAATTTCGGAGCGAAATGTCTTTAAGAAAGGGGGAAATGTAACGAACCTAGGCGGACCTGTCGCCTCAGCGTGTTGCCATCGACAGCGATGAGATCATCCCGAGATGTTCGAGAACAGTCCAGTCGTTCTGCCGCGAAAAACAACGGTCAATATTGGAAACAATTGGAACATGCCGTCGCCAACCGTCCGAATTCGAAACATCGAGAATGCTGTATCGGAGATAAATAGACAGCCCTCAAGAGGGAGTAGACAGTCTGAACGAGCCCATACCATCGAGCTATACAGTGGCGTAGTAATATAAATTAAGTTGTAGATTAAGTGTTAAATAAATTAGTTAAACCAAGTTAAGTTTATTTACGTTACAATATGTACACCTGATAATGTGGTGCCCAAACAATTGATGCATAGTCTGAATTTGATCAAACAAACATGAGATATAATTGCAGAAGAGATTTCTCATTCCTTCCAAAATCGTTTCGACACTCTGATTATGAATCCTAATGATCTATACGTTTTTTTGGTGACTAGCTCGATATGTTTTGCAAAAGAGGGTTTTTTGTAGAATGCTACTCCTAGATCTTGGGAGGTTTAGGGTCGTTTCAATACGACATTGTCCAGTTCATAATTGTGAAGAATTGGATTCAGCTTGGCGGTAAAAGACATAACCTGGCATTTAGAAACATTAAGGAATAAGCTATTCTAGATGCACCAGACATTGAGGCGATCTAGATTATCTTGGAGAGGAGTACAGTCCTCTGTGGAGATAATGTTATGGTATATTTTAAGATCATCGGCATACAGTAAGTGATTGACGGAGAGAGTAGCTACAATGTCCTTAATAACCATTATAAAAAATAATGGCCTGAGGTTAGACCCCTGGGGCACACCTGATGTAGGAAGGACTTCAATAGACTTTTGACTATGGAAGCTGACAACTGCTTACGATTATGAAGTTATAATTGAAATGATAGGATTGAAATGGATGTCTGATGCTTGCTCAAACTCCTCAAGCACAAGTTACTTGAGAATCTGAATCGTTCATACTCAAAAACTCTTTGTATTTACTGCATATCATATCACTCACTTTGCAACATTTAATCCTCTGAAAAATTTGGCTATATCTTGGTCGCTACTCTGCCAAGGAAGTCCTCTTGCTCTCACAACACAGTTGCTGTCAATTTCATCATCCTTTGAACTAGAACAAAAAAAAAATATTAGGTACACTTGTTTGCGATAACACCAGTAAATTTTATTTTGTGAATTCAAATGTGAACACAGTCTGATTAAAGTGTCTATGAGACAGATTTTATCAATTGTAATGCCAAGAGGCATGCCTAATTTCACTTTGTTAATTATACTTTTAAAAATTGAGAAATTTAATATTCAGATGAGGTTTGTTTTTAACCGACGAAATAAAAAAGGAGGAGGTTCTCTAGTCGATGTGTCCGTAAAGGAAAACAACGGGAGAGTAATAGTAGAGGAACAGATCCACATACTCTCAGACAGCCAGGCTCTGAGTAGTCAGGAAGTGACGTCCCAACTGGTATGGACCTGTAAAGAGGAGCTGACAAAACTGGCAGAACAAAACTGCGTCAAGCTGATTTGGGTGCCAGGACATCAGGGATTTGCAGGGAATGAAAAAGCCGATGAACTCGCTAGAAGAGGATCGAAAAACTAACCAGGTCCAGGACAGACCCTCAGGGTAATGAAGCGCACGGCTTGAGCGACTGTAGGAGACTGGATCCAGGAAAAACATAAACAATACTGGAATAACATTACACGAAACACGACACAAAAAAAGAATACTTCAAAGGCCAGTGCCGAAAAAAAAACAGCAGACCTGTTAACAGGTAACAAATGAAAATCATTACGGTCCTCATTACTGGACATGTGCCAGTAAAAGAGCACCTTAATAAAATGGGACTGTTCAATGGCGACCTAACATGCACACATACTGTGCAACTGCGGAGCCTTGGACACTCAATTTTCAGGCAACAAATTGGTGAACAGAAACTGTACAGCACGCACTCAGTAAAGGACTTGTACAAACTTGTGCAAGGCACGAAATTACTGGAATGGGTTCTGTTAATGTGAACAACAGTCAAGATACAATGGGCCAGCAGGCCCAAGTGTTATCGGAGATCTTGCAGACGAGCCAACTGTTAGTTTTTAGTGGGTAAATCAGAGGTACAGAGGGTACACATAACCCAGACCTCAGGTAATACCCTCACGTCCAGAAGGTGTCCAAATAATATTTTCTCGACCCTCAAAAAAAAACATATTGATTATTGGTATTTGGACCAAACTGATGTTAGGAAAAAGGAACCTTCATCTGTTGAAGGAGGACGGATTTTCAACATGATACCTCAGGCTGTTCCCAATTAAAAATCCTGAACTAGGAAATGACCAATAAATTTCCTTCTTGTGATTAATTCTTGATAAAATAATATAATATATAAAATAAAAACAAAAAATAAATTAAATAAAGCACATTATTTTTAGGAAATGAGACATATCTGCAAATATATGGAGATTCTCATACAAAACCTGAAATAATAAATATGTTTCTTACTTTCGTATAATTTTTTCCGTATTATCCAATGGAACTCTTTGAATAGTTGAAACATTAACAGTAAATAAAAATAGGCCTGGATTATATGATTCCATAAGTATATCCAAATACCTTATTGTTGAAAAGCAATGTAAAAATGAATACTTTTCATTGGAATTTGTAATTTTTTCAGTTTGGCACAAATGAGGTTAGAATCAACAAAACAAACAACAGGTTGTTGTTTTGCGTTCTGTGTCGGTCTCTGTAACTGTAGCAAAGCAAACAGTGTTGCCATCCTCCGTTCACATAATACACTAGATACCTAAACACACTGAATGGGGACTTCTCAAAATGTTGCCAACTTCAATTTTTCGCGTGCAAACTAGGAAACTCTGATTTGCATAAAGCTAGCCTTATTATTAGCAATGGAACCAATGAGCCTTTTTCCTCAAGTACAACAAATTCCCCACTAGCAGCGCTAGTAGTCCGGTAGGGACAAACATTACCTAACTCACATTTAAATACATGTAAAAATAAACATTAAAAATGGCGTGACAAGTGAGTAAAACGTAGCATTTAATCATGAACCTGGATGTTGAACGCCCGAGCAGCAAAACTGCGAAGGCCTCAACCAGGTGAGTGATTAAATTCGCTTTACTCACGTGTTTTAAATCTGATTTTTTCCATTTTCGCAGAAATTAAAAGAAATTGTTGCATAAATAACTATTGTGTCATTGACTCGTCGAAACAAAATTGCAACCAGCCTACTAAGAATAAAAATCTGCGCTACCGTTGCTTGTGTTGCATTTAATTTGGTAACCAGCCTACTCGATACGAATAATTCGACGCAGTTGCTGTGCTGTGATCAATGTATATGAAAAATGGAAAAAATGTTTTTCACAGAAGACGACATTCCAGGGGCCAAATTAAAATTTGCAAATGTGAAGGATAATCATGTAGCAACGGTGGCTTGCTTGTCGTAATCTTAAAATTTCCGGAAAAAAATGAATTAATTACAGTGAATATGATTCAAGGTCATTTTTAGGCATCGTTATCGCGCACAAAAATCACTCACAATGCCTTCTTCTTTCTACCAACTCAAACTACAAACACCAAATCACTCATTTTCGGTACAACTTTGCACAAAATATAGCCAGTTTTATCGAAAAAATACTCCTTCAACATTTATACCTGACCTAACTTTTCACATTTACTAAATTTCATCTGACGAAGGTGAAAAGTTAGTATTTTTTCTATAAAACCGGCTATAATTTGTGCAAAGTTGTACCGAAAATGAGTGGTTTGGTGTTTTTAGTTTAGGATGGTTAAGATAAGGAGGCATTGTGATTGATGTGTGCGCGAAATCGGTGCCTAAAAATAACCTCTCGAAGGAGATATACCTCGGAAACGGTATGAGACTACCGCGTTTTTCTTTCGGATTCGTGTTCAGGGGTCAAAAACACGTTAGGAAAGTCTAACAGCTATTTTCAGGGAGCATGAGCACGACCCCTTAACATTTACCTAACCTACCTCACTAATCGTTGCAGAAACTGGATCAGGAATTTCTTCAGTTAGACCTCTACCACCAATTAAAAGTTTAGAGCAAACAAATGAATATTTATTTGTTTTTTCTTTTGTCAAATCCACTCTCCTCGAGGCATGGATCCATTTATTACATCTAACCTCATCAATGAGGTGTTACGAATGGCATAAACACACGTTTTTCTCTGGATATCGATTATCCGAAGTACAGTTCGCAAAACTACAATGTTTTGTTGGCATTGTGGTTATTAAAAAAATATTCTTTATTTCCTTAATTATTTTAAATAATTCAACTGTATCACATAACACGATCTAAAATGGAGAAGGTTTGATGCTTGTCCCTACCACAAGTGCTGCCTCTCGTGACAAATTTGCCACTCTATTCTCAGAAAAAAGGCTCATTAGACATCGATGTTACAAATTTCCCTGGTCCGATAAACTCAGGCTTTTTGCCTCATCAATAATTCATATTTACAGATTCGTCTAGAAAATGATAAAATATTTCAAACTGCCGGAAGGTTCATCCAGTAAAATATTTTAAATGGACTTGATTCTTTCATAACTTATTGTATAAAAAACGTGGTATCGTCAGGATTGATTTACCCAAAAGGTGATCTCGAAGGATAATGTGGTAGTGGCACCGAATCAAGTGAATTTTCTCATGGAATGTTTGCTACATGTATAAACTTGATATCAATATGAATGAACTCTATTAATTTGACAGAAATACCATCTTGACCTGTTGCAGTGTTGCTTTTTGAAGTTCCTATTTCTGTGATCAATTCGTTGTTAGTGACGGGTTTCAGAAATATGGAAGGTGGCACATTCAGCTTTGGCAATATTTTATTCACGGCCGGTCTAGCATTAACTTTTTTTATTTTTGATGCCATTTAATTTCCTACGTTCACAAAGTAATCATTGAAAGTATCAGCATTTTCTTTATTGTCGATTAATTCGATTTGGTGTTTACTTTTTATTTTTATATTACCCAGTTCCCTTTTCTTCGATTTCGAATTTGAAGCGCAGTTTAGTGTTTTCCAAATTTTTCTATAATTATTACCAGCTTCATAAATTTATAGTATTAATTTTTTGTTCGTTTCAGTAGGCTATTTAACATATTTCTGAATTGTGTGTATCGTGCTTTTGACTCAGCTGAGGGATGTATATTCATTTTTCTATTCAAGTTTCTCGATATTTAATTGAGTTAATTAGTCCATTAGTAATCCAGGGCTTGATTTTTCTGTAATTTTTTGTATTTCGCGCGTTTGCGTACATTTATGTATGCGTACATTTATGTATAAGCTGTTAATTTCGTTAATTAATAAGTAATATATAATAATAATGTTGAAATTTGATTCACACAATTACTGCCTATTGTAGTATGTTTTACTCTGTTCCTATTAACCCTCCATTTTTATATTGTTTATACTGTTCCGTTCCTTCTTCCTATTTCTGACTTTAAATTGTCGGGTTTCATGTTATGCTGTTTTGTTTTGTTTTTCTTTTTTCTCACTACACAATACAAGTGTGTACTCACTTAGAGTGTAGGGGAAAAAAACATTTGAATTTTTTTTCTTTCTAATTATTATCAGTAGTATTATAATTGATTTGTATTATTGGAATGTATAGCAAAACGGCTAAATAATGAATAAATAAAAAAAAAAGGCAATCAGAAGTTGATACGGGGCAATATATACCCTTGTGTAAATTAAAATAAAACATGTTGATGGCTTTTTTTTATTTTCCCCGACAATTCATTCATTTTCACTTTACTTTCTACCTTGATGCTGGTTTTCAATTGATAGTTTGAAGGAGTCCCACAATCAGTTGAATATTAAAAATTTATGAAAAATGTCAGGCCTTCCACTAGGCGTCAAGGTTAAATATCCCGTTAAAAGTGTGAATTTTGATATCCTAAATTTTTTTCCATCATTCAACCTTGGGAATTTTATGTTATAATATGTTGGTGAAATAACATTAGGTCATCATCACATACAAGTATTTTGAATGCTCTGTAATGTTCATTTATTGTATGAATTTTCATGTTTCTATCCAGGAATTTCAATCTGAATTTGAATAAACATTATTATTATATATTGTTATATAATTAATTGACCACATCTTAAGAATGCAAAAAAATCGCCACAGAAATCTCAATAGATTAATTCAATAATGACAATCTAACCAAGAACTATTGCTGGAATTGGCTGGTAATAATATTTTTTCGGTCAAGGCACTCTGTGATATGAAACTCGTTAATGACTTTTTGATAACAAACCAAAATTATCATATAATTCAATTCCAATTGCCTGAATCAAAGATGTTTACGTTCTTATCGTATTCCCAATCGGGCCTCCAAGGCTTTTTCACAGCAACAATAGAAATCGAGAAAAAAAATTTCAAATGCATAATATTAATCGATTATTTAAAAAAAAAAAGATAGGTATGTAAAATGCTCGGTTGTAAATATGTTATAAATATGAAACGTCGCGTCGTCATACATATATTATGTTTTTCTACTCCCGCATTATATACGCGAATTAAATATCTGCTACCGATTTATTAATATTGTCCATAAAAACACGTACTTTCCATTGTGAAACGAATTTTCGGCCTATAGAAACACGTACTTGGGGATAATCAAGTGGTAATCGACATTCAATCACAAGAGTATAGCTCGTCCAGTATTGAAACGACCACTTTGGCCTTCCCCTACCTAACAACCAATTTTTCTCGAAGATACCCGAACCATTGTCTAACTGTGGCTATTAATAGAAATTCCATAGGCGCACCAAATTATTTGGTATAGGCGATAGAACTTACTCTCCTATAACTTTCCTAACACTCCTATTTATTTTTCCGCTACTGAATAGTACTCACCACTGGGCATTTTGGCAAGGTAACGAGTAAACTATTGCAAAGTTGAATAAATAACTGCACTACCTATTTATTAATCAAACAAACCTAACCTTTCAAACGCTGCATGCCAAGACACTGGTAAAGATTCGCCCTAGCACAGCAAATCGGGTCCACTCGTGTTTTCCCCCTCTCTACCTACCAAACGGTCGTTTCAATACTGGACGAGCTCTACCTATAAGTATGTCGAGCAGTGAAGAATTATCTAGTACACCGCCAGAAATTCTTGTTTTTATTTTATTATTTGTTGGTCGTAGAAAAAATAGTGTATGCAACGATCATGTAATGGCTATTAATACACTGGCACACGGTTTACGATACTCGCCCTCGGCTCGTGTCGTAACTTACCTCGTGCTCATGTATTAATAGCTATCTTTACATGATCGTTGCATAATATACTTTTATTTGTATACTAGACGTATGATGCAATCCTTTACACGGGGCAGTAATTTTTTCATTCCTAAACAAATTGTAATGATAATAACCTGGATTGCCTAAAAATCTGTACGAACTTTTTTGCACTAGAAGCGGTTGAAGAAGCAAAGAAAGAATCCAAACCTTACGGGATTGGTTTCTGGAGGATGAAAAAACATTTACAGAGTTGTGCTACGCGGATGATATGGTTTCAATAGCTAAAAACGAAAGAAGACTAAAACAGCAGAATACAAATCTATATATATATATATGAAAAACAGAAATATAAATATACAGAAAAGATAAAACTAGGATACTCCGAATAAAAGAACAACACAGTATTGTTACGAAAAACTCCACGCCACTTCATGTTATAGCGCTTCCGCTGACGTTACAATAGGCTTTCCTAAACAAACAGAAACATCAAGCGATTTCGAGAAAACTACCGTTATTAGTTTTCTGGGTGCCAATCACCTTTATATAATGCACATAAAGCCGACGTTCATTCATTCGAAGAGATTAGAAGTGCAGTGACGTGCGCGGTATATTTTGGAAAGTAAATTGTTATTGAGATATTTGATGGTTTTTTGTTTTATGGTGTAAAGTATAAATACACGGAAAATAATCTGTTCGGTTTTTCATTAGCCGCGAAATTCATATATATATATATATACAGTGTGACCCATTTAAAATAGAACCACCCCTGTAGAATACGCATTTTTCAGTCAATCTAAAAAAAAATTTTTTTTTATATTGAGCATCAAAAACTGTATCTTGACACACATTTTCATAACTTTAGTTTCATTTCCAAGGCACTCTATGGTTTTTTTTTCTTTGTCAAAAACGGCAAAAGTTTATTAGGCAATTTTTGTTTTCAAATTTGACTACATCACTGGATTCGTAGTCGTTATAAATGGAAACCATCAAAATTTCATAGAAAAATATTGGTTAACAACGAAGTTACAAAAACTTTAATTTTGGAAACAAAGTATTTGATTATCATTTTTATTTAGATTATAGACATATTTAAAATCTGGCAACACTGCCGATACAAAGTAGAACACCAGTGAATTTGTACAGCGAAAATCCGAAGTCAATAGCTCATTCCTTTCTACAGTTATAACTCCTGAAAATATGGTAATGTGAACGATTTGTGGTGTACTAAATCACAGCCTACTATTGATTCAGTACAATACCTATTCCTAATGTATTGGTTCAGCTTTCCTCAAATTATTGATACCTTCTCTAAAAGCTTGTTTTGGTTGAGTTTTACAGAATTTAAAAGGAACTTTTTTTGTCCTGCTTTCTGTTTAATTATTGAATGAATAATGTTGATACTTTAAAACTTGATTCGGTTCATTTCGTTTTTATCGGCTATGGAAGACTGCATAACTTGAAAATGAATTTTTAATTTTCTGTTATTTTCGAATACACTTATAATCTAAACTTAAATAAATGATTTTAAGGGAATATAATTTACAAATCCAGTGGCGTAGTCAGATTTTTATTACAAAATCGCTTCCACCACAAATCGCTCACATTACCATAATTTCAGGAGTTATAACTGCAGAACGGAATGAGCTATTGACTTCGGATTTTCGCTGTACAAATTCACTGGTGTTCTACTTTGTATCGGCAGTGTTGCCAGATTTTCAATATGTCTATAATATAAATACAAATTATAATCAAATACTTTGTTTCCAAAATTGAAGTTGTTGTAACTTCGTTGTTAACCAATATTTTTTTATGAAATTTTCATGGTTTCCATTTATAACGACTACGAATCCAGTGGTGTAGTCGAATTTCGAAACAAAAATTGCCCAATAAACTTTTGCCGTTTTTGACGAAGAAAAAAAACCATAGAGTGCCTTGGAAATGAAACTAAAGTTATGAAAATTTGTGTAAAGATACAGTTTTTGATTCTTAATATAAAAAAAAAACTGAGAATGATCGAAAAATGTCTATTCTACAGGGGTGGTTCCATTTTAAATGGGTCACACTGTATATATACTTCCCCGGGGAAGTACTTGTTTTCTGATAGACATTCACAAAAAATAACTTCATTTTTATCGTGGATTTTTCAATTTACAGAAAAATATTTCTATTCAATATTCAATTGAGAATGTTTCCCTTTTCAATCTGCATTTGAATATGTATCCATTTTGACAGAAACACCATGAAAATCACTGCTTGTCAAACATAAAGATTGTCTTGCTCTTTTCTGGTCACGGCACATGTTTTGCACAAAATATAAGAAAATCAATGAATTTCTCGAAAACCGCTTGAGATAGGTATAGAGAAGTATTATACAAAAATGATCGTAAAGCAATAGCAAAGCAAAAAATGCAATAATAAGCAATTATATTTTAAAAATCAAAGTTGTTGCTATTTTTCAATATGAGCGGCAACGCCGCAGCGCTGAAAATATTTTAGATCGATAGAGCAGAGCTGATTAACCAAGAAACCAAATTTTCAAAATTATCCTGTGTCCCGTTCTCCAGAAACGTCTAATAGGCCATCGAGTGTGGGACACCCTGTATACTAGTAATTTTAACATGATTACTTATTTTTAGTTTAATCGTAATATCTGCCACAACGTCAAAAAGTAAAGTACACGCATGGGTAAAGGTTAAAAAAAATTCAGAAGTCTGACAAGGATAAATTTTGAAATGTTAATGTGGGTTTTCACCAGTTATTACAAATCGTATTTTGGATCCTTTAGAGTATTTCCATATCTGTAGTATTTTTTCTTACAATGGTTGAAACTAGAAAAATAATGGCCGATGCATCATTTACCTATAGGTACATCTTGCCAAACAATTCAAGGCATATATACATTTCAAACAGAAAATCGAGATCTAAACTTTTAAACAGCATAAGAAGAAATCGATATTGATTTACTGTATATTAGCACAAGTCGTTCTGAAAATTATCCATTAAAAAAAATCAGAATAGGTAAACAATATTTTATGTATCGTAATTTCTGAGAGTGATCATTTCTTGAAAATCAAAAGCTATATACAGCCTATTAAGGTCTTAACCTATCAAAAAACCTACAACGTAACCAGAAAAAAATCATTCAGAAAACACGATGATCCCTATAAAAAATAATAATGCTGTTTTTACCACTATCTCATAGAGTTTGAAGCAGTAAAATTACTGGATATTTTTTTTATTATTTTGAGATTGATATCAACGCAATAAATCCATATTTGATTGCAAGAAATCACGCAGACGTTTTAAGAATTACTTACGTAATCTCAAATATAAAACATGATTAAGTAGACCAAGTACTCAAAAACATCCAGTTTCAATTGACTCACGAAAACAAAAAGCGAATCAACAAGTTAGTCATAAAAAACGCACACAACTTACCGGATATGCCTGGCAAATAATTGAAACCACAGGTGAAAAAAAAACAAATATGAACACAAATATCACAGCTGTTTTCAAAGCAGTACCTAGAAGGTACGTACGACGAGTACTCGAGTACTATTACAAATCTCGAGTCGCGAAAGCCCTGTCTGGTGAAAACAAACTCGTAAAGACATTAACTATAGCAAATAGTCGGGCACACGATAAGTCGAAAAAATAATGGAGTTTGTCGTCTTCGTCAAGTCCGAAGGAATCCAAACACTGTAAATAATAATACAGGAGCTGGTCAACGTGTTTAATATTAGTTCAGGTCAGTACTTGGCCCAAAAACACAAAATTTCAGAAACATCGATCACATCAACTGAACAAAATGTTCATTCAACATAACATATATATATATACTAGGCGAAGTTTGGTGGACAGGCAAACAATAATGAAAAATCGCTATTGATAAAATTCATTTCAAGCTACTCTCAATAACAATGATGATCCATTTCATATAGAAATTCATACCAATAATCAATGGAAAAAGATTGTTACTGAAGGTGCATCCACATGTTTTCCTAAAATACGCAAAATATCAAATTATTCATACTAATCGAAGCATTCAGAAAAATATGTTTAACTGTTCCGCAGTCAATATAATATAATAAATATCACCAGAAAGGAGCTAAACATAAGTACATCAAACGAAAGTTGGACCACAACGAGAGACTCTGAGAGTAACGATGGATAAAAAACTGAACATGCATGAACTCCAGACGATCACAAAAAGCGAAAACACTATGCACAATTAAATTGGTTTTATGGAGAGTATATGGATTCTAGGAAAATGTTTTGCTTTCTACCTTTCCATTCTCCGTAAAAAAGGTAATTTGCAAATAAAAAAACACTTTTAGATGAGGAAACCATAAAAAGTAAATTCACTCATTATTTTCACCGGAAATATCTTTTAATTCTAGAATTCCAGTTGGTCATCAGTTGCAATCAGAACACTATTCCATGACACATTTTCGAACCATAAAAGTACTACCATTGCCCCAAAAATTTGTAATTCGAAATCTATTTTGGCACGTTTTTTTTATTTGCATGAAAATAATAGAGGTATTATATTTGCTATGCTAGATATTATTTGCACCCAATTTCCAAAAGTATATTCTTACCTATCTTAGACAACTGTCTGTCTGCTATAATCTGTGTAATTTCACAAGTAACACCTATCAATTTACAAAATTTCTTCATAAAAAGTAGATTGCAAACTATTTTTCGCAAAAAACTCAATTTATATAATACGGAAGAATTTATGATCAGGATGAAGTTTGGATATCTTTTGACGAAGCAAAATTCCTTCACCGTCGACCCAGTTCCTTATTAGAAAAAAATAAACTACAAAATAAATAAAATGCGACCATTTATTAGCCCCCGGCGGTACCTTTTCGTGTCTTGATAACTGCTTGTTTTGAAAGATTTATTATCGAAACAGATCCTCAACAACACATCTCTTCTCTGATATACACCACCCTCATATCTCCTGCAATGTCTCCAAATGTATGTATATAAATAAAATTGAGCAACAAATAAATGCACATAAATATAACACGAGGAAAAAGGAAAACATGAAAATGTCCCAGACAAAACAACTTATTTTTGAACCTTCATTAGCACCACTGGTCTTTAAAAGTTATGGCTACAACAAACTATTGTAAAATTGAGTTGAGAAGTTTTCAATTGGTAAAATAAAGAAAAAATACTCTTTTGAAACCCAATATAATCTTTCAGTCACATATTATTACAATGTATCTACAGGAACGTAAATGTTGAAAACATAAGTATAATCTACTTATAGTAATTGAACAAACTGCTTATAATAATTACAACTTATTCCTGAAGTTTATATGCTGCAATTTCAGCATATGAAGTCAACATTATATCAATGCAGTGGTTTCCAGCTTCTCTAGAATCTGCAGTCCAAAGAACATGAGAATGATTGGTCTTAGGGATTTTGCAGTTTCCTGCACAGTTTATCCTGGTTTTGAAATGAGTACCCTAATATTCTTCCATGGTCATATACCTAAGAGCCAGACTGCTTCCGAGTATCCCATAGAGCCTACAATGCAATAGTTCTTTTTCCTTCTCACTTTCAAATACACTTGCCTATTGTACTTCTTCATAGGTTACCATTTTTTTCGCTATCGTCCAACCCTGGAACTAATTTGCATACCTTCCGGTCCATTTGTTCTCTCAGAAGCAAGTATCTGATCTATTTTAGAGTTTCTTTATTGTTCCTTTTCCTGTACTGTGTATCACCAGATGTCTATACTTTTTCAAGTCATAATAGTGATATCAGATAATTTTTTTAAGCATGTCAATAAAAAAGGACACTGCAATCATAAACAATAAATCACAGTTCCAAGCCATCACATGATTGATAAGTTCTTTTATGTTATGAACATTTTATTGAGGTTTGTTTGTTATAATTTCACCACAAGACACAAAAAACAGATGAGAAATTCAACTAGCTAATATAATATATTGTATAATATTTGGATATAAAAGTGCTTATGTTATCCATATATCGAGTTATTTCTGAGACATTCCAATGAATATTATTAATTTAGTGATGATGTATTTTTCCCTCTTGAATATCAATGAATTCAAAATGCAAAGCCCCAAAATAGCTTCGAAGATCAAAAAAGTAAAATTTCCTCCTCCTTTTTCAGTTATAAAAAGCATTCAAAACACATAGAGGAATTCTGCCAAAGAATTGAATCGCCAAAATATAGGTATTTGTTGTTGGGCTAAAACTGTACGAATGAAAGAAAGCTGATTTTTGTAAAATGCCTTTATTATATATTCAATAATAGTTTATGAATGTTCGAGTAAAGCGGAAATCAGATGGATACAAGGCAAAAAAATAATAAGTTTTCACAACGAAGGAGATTGATGCGTTTATCAAGGAAGCCTCAAATGGCGAGCTTTTAGCAAAAAGTGAGTAATTTTATATTTAATGCAAAAGTGTCAAAGAACTTGGCAAGTGGTAAATTTTTGAAGGCTCCTAGCCTTAATAAAATTGATAGTTTGGCAAGTTTAAATGTGTTATAGTTCAAGTTAATCATTTATTAATTTTTTATAATTTTTTATTGTAGATTGTACTTATCAAGGGTATTATGGATGATTTTGAAGATTCATGTTGCGCATTTTTGGTTCACATTCCGAACACTAAAACGAAAACTTCTCGATAATTTACTATAACCGGAGAATATGCCAACATACAATAACAAAATAATGAAATCTGCGACCAAGTAATGTCAACGATTCTTGTTTTTACCTAAATTATCAGAGAGGAAAATTAAATTTCCCAAATATAGGAATCAATAAAATAGGAAACATGGGAGAGCAAATTGCTTCATATTTAAAACTTTCAAATTCTGAGTTCACATACCGGTCACTGTTTGCGCCGATTTTCGGCTACAAACTTAATAGATGACAGTAGCTGAGGGTTACATTGACGAGTCCCTAACTATTTTATTACATAGCCAACAAAATTTTGGGAACGATAAGTTGTCAGACCGACATCAAATATAGTAAATGTAAATAATATCAACTCATTCCTTAAAAAACGGGGTCTAGTTCCCCAAAAGTTGTTTTTAATAATTGTACCAATGTTACATTGAATATTGTTAATAACAAATAAAAAGGAACTTTTTTGCAATTGATGAAGTTGAAAATTTAACAAGTGCGTAAATTTTTTGAAATAATTGATGAAAGTACATTTTTCATGAGTAGTTTTTGGCTTTACTTGTAGAAAAGTATAGTGTAAAACTTGCTTATACTATTTCATCTTTTTTATTGCTAAAAAAAGAAGTAGGAAAAATATTATTTTTGATTTTTGAAGGCCCCTACCTTGGAGAGTCCATTAAACTAGAAATTACTACTGGTAATTATTTATTTGTGGTCAGTTTACAATGAGATAATATAAAACTATATATTTCCAGAATGAAAAAGCTCCAATCATACTGAAACTGAAGCTCTCGTTATATTTCTTTTACATAACGATTTTTTTTTTGCCCGTTAACATTTACCATCTGTTGGATGTTGAAAAAAAATATTTACGATTTTTTACGTAACCTCCTACAAAATATAAATATAATATAAAACATTTAAATAAAAAATTTAGAAAACCCCGACACAAAAAAACTTCTAAAAAGTAAAAAAAGGAAGAAATACCCTTCATAAACTAGAAAAGAGCTGATGATCTTCAAACGGCTAAACAGATTTTTCACCTTTGAAAATAAACCTCATTACGAAAATGAAATCAATTTTTTTTCAATAATCTGTAGAAAATAGAGTAATTTCCATGCCAAATCTATCAAACAAAAGATTAAAAAAATTAAGACGAGCTCTCATACAAATGCACAAAAGAGGAAAATACTATATTATGCAACGATCATGTAATGATAGCTATTAATACATGAGCACGAGGTAAGTTACGACACGAGCCGAAGTACATATAAATCACTACATAAAGTACATATAAATCACTACTATGTCGTGGATAGCCTGCTTCAAATTAAAAAAATGGCGGTGTTATGAACTTAAAAGAAACGCAGATTTTTTCTTGTTTTTCCGGTTTTTCTCCGTTACTAATAATCCGATCCGCATGGGCTCATTTTCTTTGCATTTTGATTCTCTACAATTCGTCCATCGAGAAAGTCGAGATTTCTTCATTAGTTTTCAAGTTACAAGTCAAAAACGATTTAAAAAAAAGCATTTCAATGTTTATAACAAATTAAGCAATGACAGTTAGGAGTAGGAAACATAACAGGATATGATGGCACAGTCGGTTTCCTGGTAGTATTTTTGTCACGAAAAAATGTCTATTGATTGGTCTAAAAGGGAAGGACTTCTATGACAAGGTTTTAACTAAATTACTTCTCTGATTTTTTATATAAAAAATACTAAAACCTACAATAATGAATAGAATAAAATGTTGCTAAATCACCGATCATAGAAACAAGTTTCCTGAATTACGTCTGATAGAAAGAATTAACCAATGACGATGGATATGAAAATATACTAGGGCTCGATCTGAAATAACTGTTTTGATAATGTGACGTTTAGTCTCTCGCGCAGCCATTGTCATAAATGCGAAGAGATGTCGAAGTTTACACTTCATTATATGTTATAGCATTCTGTTTCACACTTTCATTTGAATAGGTGATTATCGTCACCATTATTCCTTCAGTTCGATTAATACAAATCATCTTTGCATGTTGATCATTTAAAATGACAATTTCTTACCATTTTGATTTACAGTCAAATAATTTGGTTGATATTGTGCAATAGAATGACCTTCTTTGTACTATTAATCTGTTGTCGTATGTTTTGAAAACACTAATTTCAGTGTTTCATTGTGAAAAATTTTTGTGCCCACTGAATCGTTTGGCTTATGGAGGGTAGAGGTAAGGCAACAACTATATCTGTGTTACAAAGAGTGCCCCGAAAATTCGTTTCATAATGAAAAGTACGTGTTTTTATTGGCCAAAATCTGTTTCGAGATGAAAATCCGTGTTGAAATGGACACTATTGATAAATCGGTAGCAGATATTTAATTCGCGTATCATAATACGGGAGTAGAAAACATAATATATTTAATTGTTTGACCTAGGTTATTCTGTGACTAGCAGATTCAAAAGCTTGCCGCGAATATAAAATAGGTATAATCGCGCGGCAAACTTTTGAATCTGCTACTCACAGAATAACCTAGGATTAATTTTTCCTTTTTAGTGCATTTGCTTTATTTTTAAAATCAATTTTATTTAATTCTTTTTAGTCATTTATAAAATCCGTTATCTTATTGAATTCTGACAAAAATTGATAATCTCCGACTCCAAAAAACCTACATACCAATTTCGAATCGAATCGGGTAATAATAAAACACGTCGCCATCTTGAATTCATTAATTTCGACAAGAACATCATGATGTCTGACCCCAAAAACCCCCGCACACCAATGTTAAATGGAATCGGGCTATAATCACAAAACTCATCGCCATCTTGGAGCCGCCATCTTGAATTCGTGGATTCTGACAAAAAAATCATGATGTCCGACCCCAAAAACCCCCAGATACCAATTTTTATTACTCGTCGCCATATTAGAGCAGCCATCTTGAATTTACGAATTTTTACAAAAATATCGTGATCTCTATCCCACGAAAACTCCCACATACGAAATTTGAATAAAATCGAATCATAATCACAAAACTCGTCCGCCAAATTAGAGCCGCCACTTTGTTTTTTCTCTAGCAAAAATTCCATAATACATTGTCACCGGAATTATGAACACCTGCCAAATTTCACGTTAATCGGACAACTAGAAGTGGGTCAAATTTAACTTGTAAGATTTGATTACAAACCCACAGACATCGGGACAGGTGAAACTAAATAAAAGCTTGTAAAAAAAAATGAATAATAAAATCATTGGCGAGTATAAAAATGAATTGTTATTTTATTATGATCAAATTTACCGCCTCTGAAAAATGACAGATATTACAGCAAGCAAATGATATATCATTTACCAATATTACTTTTCAGTTATCGCATAACACCAAGTTTTTGGGTGTTTACATTGATGAATGGCTGAACTGGTCACAACATACAGAGGAAATTCTTCGAAGCTTGGAAAAGTGTCCTATGGACTAAGAATAATCAGTAAAATCTAGAAAAGCAAGCAGCTTTATCTCTTTATTTTGCAAATTTGGAATATGTCATGAGATACGGAATAATTTTTTGGGGATCCAATAAGAACACAAATAGAATATTTGTTATTCAAAAAAGAGTAATGAGAATAATCAATTGCAAACATTATAATGACTCTTGTCGAACAGTTTTTAAGGATAATAACATCATGACTGTTTATGCTCTGTACATTTTTGAATGTTTGATGTATTTGTTTAAAAATAGAGAACTTTTTAATCTAAGTGCCACAGAACACGAATATAACACTAGGAGGCACGACTTCATTTATCCATATCATACATTAAGACTTAATGAAAAATCTCCCTATTCTATAGCAATTAAAATTTTTACAATAAGTTACCAGTACTTGTAAGACGTTCTGCTAGTATCAATCAATTTAAGAAAAACATCAAAAAGATACTTGTAGATCTAGAACCCTATTGTGTTGAGGATTTTTTAAAACATCAGTTTTGAAATATCATTGTGTGTGACGTCATTTTATTACATGTTGTAATTGTTTTTTATACAAATAATTGTAGCATTTTTTTGAATAAACATTATTATTATTATTATTATTATTAAAAATATGTCACAATGTACCTACGCTTCGGTGTAGCTCTGTAAATTTTCTGTTAGCGATAAGTAGACAGCGAGCAGAGTCCGACCCTGTGCGGCTTATCAACTGCTCCAAAGTGGGGTAAGACATGTCAAATTCGATTGGTTCAGTTCAATAGCTGATAAAGAACTCGGCGCTAGTCGATAAGATCACGCTTCGACGATTTATTTAGGTTTTAAGGAAAACGGCACTTTTGGAGATTATTACAAATCGGAGACAGCAAACACTTGCTCCTTATCTTTCGTGCTCATGATTCGATTTTTGGAGATATCGAATAAACACATGGAAAATTAAGAAATTGTTTACGAAAGTTACGAAATTGTGCGATTCAAGGAGAAATGGACTAGGGACATCAGGGTCGTCCTCATCTAGTGGGGAACGATTCGCAAAAATAATGTAAAGCATTTTTTTCCCGATTTCATGTAGGTATATTGTCGTAAATCAAAGCCATTGTTTATAGAATTCTGAGATAAGGCTTACTGATATAAAATCGATAAGCATTGAGGAGCAATATGCGATTGTTTTTCGAAGCACGTGGCACTACAAAAATAAAATAAAAAGTTATGTAATTGAATTATAAAGATCTGATGTCGCATCCTATCGGAAAAGGTATATTTCACAAGTTATTGCTGACAAACAGTTGACGTTCTCACCTGATATACAGTGTATATCTTCAAGAGCTAACGCGATCTATAAACAGGGTGTCCCAAACTCGATGGCCTATTACTAGTTTCTGGAGAACGAGATACAGGATTATGTTGAAAATTTTGTACCAGTCATTTTCAACCAATCAGATGCTTTATTTCGACATTGTTACTATGGTAACCAGCAAATTTTCTGAAAATTTTTCGTCAACATTAGCATACAGACGTAAAATTAATAAGTGGAAATTTCCCGGCACATGACACCTATCATATAATTAGACAATAAAAACTTTTTAACAAAAAATTAAACCGACGAAAAAATCAACTGAAAAGCAAATAAAGCTTTTTAACAAAAAATTAAACCGACGAAAAAACAACTGAAAAGCAAAAAAAAAATAAACCTTCTTAGTCTAAATGATAATTGAGCTCCTAAACTAATGTAAGTAACATTTTGATCGGAGCCAAACAAACAATTATGGATCTTGTCTATGAAAGAAGTCATCAAAACGCAGCCGTGCATCTCGCTGCCATCATTTTACGCTTCACCTAATTCAATTGCTAGTTTGTTTGGCGCCGACTCAAAATCAGTTACTTACATTAGTTTAGGAGCTCAATTATAATTTAGACTAAGAAGGTTTATTTTATTTTTTGCTTTTCAGTTGATTTTCGTCGGTTTAATTTTGTTAAACAGTTTTATTTTTACTTTTCAGTTCCGTATTTCGTCGGTCTAATTTTTTGTTAAAAAGTTTTTATTTTTCAATTTTTTGTTGCTAAAATCTACCAATTACTACCTACTTGTTTTTTTATTACTTCCAAAATACTTACTTACCCACCTTACTTCAACTATTACCAGTTAAATAATATGATTATCTACTTTTACTATTTGTTGTAATATAAATTATTTTCGTTGTTCTGGTTAGTTTATTTCATTACTTTATATATCATTCCATCCTCTCATGAAATATACTGATTTTGACGGAACAAGAATAATGTCAGTAGCGATCTGTCATTGTCAACTACGTATGTGTGTGCAAATGTTCACCAGTGAAAAATCAATTATCCCCTATTTTTCTACCCGTAAGGGTGGCTAATTCCTTTCGAAATCCAAATATAAGGTTTACCCTATCTATTAAAAAAAGAATCATCCAAATCGAAGAACCCAGTACAAAGTTATGCCTGATAGAATCGGTTAACGGACCAGAATTCAGAGGGTGAGTGATCAATATCCTTCATTTCGCTACTCTTAGGGGTGGATTTCATCTTTTAAATTCAAATGGGACCAAAGTCGAAGTACACCCTAACCACTGAAAAAAGAATTATCGGAATCGGACGCCTCAGTAAAAAGTTATGCGTGATCATACATAAAAAAATATGATGGAAAAACATAAAATATACGGGTCGAATAGAGAACCTCCTCCTTTTTGGTTTCGTCGGTTAAAAATAATTTTGAAATAACATCCTCTTTCATTTTTAGTCAATATTGACATTTCCCTGAAACCTAGCAAGAAAATTGTATGAAAACAATCAATTTTATATAAAAATGTATCTGATATTATATATTTTATTTTATTAGGACACGGGGAAAACCAAAAAAATACCTCCCGCAATACGAACATCCACTTTCATTTTTAATCAATATCGACATTTCCCTGAAACCCAGTAAGAAAATTGTATGAAAACAATCAATATTATATAAAAATGTATCTGATATTATATATTTTATTTTACTAGGGCACGGGGAAAATAAAAAAATATCTCCCGCAATACGAACGTATCCACTTTCATTTTTAGTCAATATTAACATTTCCCTGAAACCTAGTAAGAACATTGTTGAAATCAATTAATTTTACATAATAGTTTATCTGATATTATATATTTTATTTTACTAGAGAACGGGGAAAATCAGAAAAAAATCTCCCCCAAAACTCCCATTACACACAGCCTTCTATTTATTTGTGAATAACGTCAAAAAAATATTTACTTAATGTTTTCTATTTAAATATAATTCTGGTATAAAATTTTCTTACCGAATCCCCCACGTGCTTGAATTAATTGCGGGAAATTTGTCTCGTACATGAATTTTTAATGAAAATTATCCCTGGTCGCTTCACGGCAATAATTCATGCTCTGGGGATATTATAAGTGAAAATTTGGTTTCTAGGGTAATAAGTTTTGCTCTATCGATCTAAAATATTTTCAGCGCTGTGATTTTGCTGCTTGTATTGAAAAGTAGCAACAACTTTGATATTTTGAATGAGACACCCTGTATATTATTCATTTTTCGCTTTGCTATTGCTTTACGATCATTTTTGTATGATACTTCCCTAACCTATCTCAAGCGTTTTCGAGAAATTCATTGATTTTCTTATTTTTTGTGCAAAACATAGCTTCAATTAATGTTTATTACTGCGGTATTGGACTCGTACAAAGCTGAAATTTTGGGTGTAGTGTACCAATGTTCTGTGCATTGGTTATTAGTTCTCCATTATACAGGGTCGTTCAAAATTTGTGATTTTTCCGATAGATACAAAAATAGTGAAAAGTATGTTTTTTAAATGGAACATCCTGAATATCATCGAAGACAATTAACCCTTTGAGGGCTACTGGTTATCAGTGAAACCACGTACTCATATCCACCCTATCATTTTCCTAAGGGTTTTACGTGGTAACCACGGTGTTTAAATTGCCTACGCATCATTTTTACTCTGCTTGTCGATTGCAACGATTTTTGGAAGTCTTTAGTGACAGTTATGATGCCGAATTGATAGTGTTTCGACCATTTAGTTCCTAGTGATTAGCATTAGTAACCACCTCCTTCAGGATAATCCTGTATATCCTGTATATTTTTTGTTATTCAAGTCTCATTTTTATATTTTTTATTTATTAAAGTCTCATTTCAACTAAAGCTTATGTTAATAAACACATATCTATAAAAAAAATCTCATTATTTTATTTTCACCATTTTCGAATTAATTTCGGCCTCAAAGAGTTAAAGTCCCTTTCAAATGATGCATCATGTTCCTACACCTAAATAGTCTGGTTGCCGAAATAAAAGCAAGTTGCTATAAAACTCGGATTATTTTGCCATATTTTGTATTAGATGTCATGGAATACGTCATTATGAAAATTCGACAATTAGTGCATCAATAATAAAACGTTTGCGCGTGCATTACCAAAAATTTTATCAGAAAAGAATCAAAATGGAAGGCAATAACTATTCAAACGAAGTTTTGATGAAATTGTTTATCTTCTTGGTCAATGTGATCAAATTATAACGAGAACATGCAGAAGGTTCTGCAGTTTATTGAAGTATATGAATGATAAGATGACGAACTGATTGTACAATGAATGATTAATATAAAGGGTATTCCAAACTCGATGGCCTATTGGACGTTTCTGGAGATCCGAGATATAAATACACAATAGTCTTAAGTCGTTTTTGATCACGAATACATTTTATAATATTCAGGAGTTTTCCTCTCTCTGCAATATGAACTGAGACGAGCTGACAAATTCTTTTTTATCCTGTGAAAATTCATGTATTTTAAACATTTACTATTTATTTGTAATGTCACGCTAACTTACACTCCTATGTCGTCCATTATGACATATTATTACTGTTGCGATGTTACTTTTCAATGGTATTTTCAATTAATTTTTATGACTTCAATCCGATTAATTTATATTATTTAACCTTTTATATTTTCAACAAATCAACACCCAGTATTTCATTCTGTTTTTGAGTGTACTGACAAATACAAATAACTTTTACTGAACATGTCGTATATCCCTACCGTTTATTGAATATAGATTATTTTGTAATTGTTTTGATACCAAAATGGGACCAACTTGAATTCAAATACCTCCTCTGTTATCCACACAGGACTCAAATTCAACTTTCACCCAGAAAATATTGAGTAATTTCAGTAACATCGAATGATTTGACCATATTTCATGCAGTGTGTCTGAAAAACGTATTCTTGTAGGTGATTATTAGGAAACACGGCCATCATAAGTCATTTTATTTAAATGGGACACCCTGCATATCATGTCATATTCGGATTCTACTGAAAAATACCAATAACTTCCACCAAGCATGTCCTGAGATATTTTTTTAATTGAATTGCATCATCTGAGAGTTAGAAAAAAAACTCAAGTTTCAGCTGTATCTCCAAAAGTATGAACATTTTCAAGCGAATCATTCCAGATTGATTTGATTTTTTAATCAGATCATTTCAATTGGGTAATATTACCTATTTCGACCAGAAAAAAGTAAGACAATGTTTTAGTTTGACAAGCAGTGATTTTCATGGTGTTTCTGTCAAAATGGATAATAATCGATATTCAAATGCAGATATTTTAAATTTTTATGGAAACTTGCTTTTATTTCGGAAACCAGACTATTTAGGTATCGGAACATGATACATCACTTGAAAGGTACTTCAATTGTTTTTCAGGATGTTCGATAATATACAGGGTGTTCCATTTAAAAAATGTACTTTTCACCATTTTTGTATCTCTAGGAAAAATCACAAAGTTTGAACGACCCTGTATAATGGAGAACGAGTACCCTAAGACAAAACTAATGCACAGAACACACACACCCGAAATTTCAGCTTTGTGCGAGTAGTAATAAACATTTAATTGAAGCCATGTTTTGCACAAAAAATAAGGCAATAAATAAAGCAATAGCAAAGCAAAAAATGCAATAATATATAGGGTGTCTCATTTAAAATATCAAAGTTGTTGCTACTTTTCAATATGAGCGGCAACGCTGCAGCGCTGAAAATATTTCAGATCGATAGAACAGAACTTATTACCCAAGAAACCAAATTTTCAAAATGATTCTTTGACCTGTTCTCCAGAAACGTCTAATAGGCCATCGAGTTTGGGACACACTGTATAGAGAACTGAAAGTAGCATGATTCCGAATTTTTTTAGAAACGGTGAAGCAGTGACGCCATCTGTGTTATTTTCAATAGGATACTCTCTATTTTATAGAATTTTTGGGTTCTCCTCATGATTCTGATTCAAATCCATGTATAATACCCCTTACCCAAAATGAACCGTTTTTGAGTTAGTCGAGTTTTTCTAGAAAAAGTGACAAATGCAGCCTATCGAACATACGCCATTTTCATGTAAATTACAATTTTTAGTGATATTCAGTGACTGAATCATGAATATTGAAAGTTGAACGGATCACTAACCATTATCACATCCACTGAATAATAATATACAGGGTGCGCAATTTTTTTTTTATCGCTGCAGATTCCTTGTTGCAGCATTATTATGTTATTTTGTTTTGATTATTTCTTTAAAGTAATTTACTGATCTTCATTTGCAAGGGGTGGATTTCTTTTCGAATTTAAATGGGACCAACTTCGAGGTATACCCTGTTATGGATTTATAAAGTTGTAACAATGATTGTATTGATACTTGGTGACTGTTTTGTACCTTCATAGATCCACCTGAAGGAAACTCCATGCTATAAAATAAATCAGTTCTTGTACAATTATCAATTTATTAAAATACCTTACTATCACAACATACCCTACTCAATAAAAAAAGAATAATCTAAATCGGTTAACCTAGTAAAAAGTCATGCGCAGTAGAATCGGTTAACAGGTACAAACTACTTACGTACGTAAAAGAAGGGAACACAACCTAGCCTAAGTTAGCTAAAATTACCATCCAAATTGATGGCCAGCTAATTAACATTTTATGAATTTATTTGAAAACAATTGTTGGCCAAAAGGAGAGCCGTTTTTTTCAATGTATATTGTTTCCATCTCTAATAATATTGATCTAATGTAGAGAAAGGCAACATGCCATCTATTAACGAAACAAAAGGGTAAATTTTTCAGAAGATTGGAGGTTAAAAAAACGTATCTTCAATCTGTACCTGTGACGATGTCCGAATTGAGGCTGTCAATATCGTAAAAACTAAAATACTATGTGATTGATGGTTATCAGATGGTGTCACATGGTTTGTTGACGTTGTAAAAAGGGTGAATATATTGGAAACAGGTAGTTCTTCTCACAAAAATGTGCTGAAAACACGTGATTATGGCTTTGGGTGATGTTTTGGTTAAAAAAAAGACGAATGTTGAGTGTTTCCAGTGGCTGAAAATAGAGCTGAGAAATTACAGTATTTTCACTGTTGGAGGGTCGTATCTCGGAAAATATTTGAGGAGGTAACAGTTCATATTGCCCAAATATCGGATATCTACCCCGCTACCATCTAAACATCTGGAACTACCCTCGTACAATCGCATCCAATTTTTTTTCTCCTTAAGAAAAACATCTCAACAGTGTATCAATTATACAATACAATTTTTGAAACCGAAACTTACGATTCTTCCAACGCTGAGGATAAAGATATGCATTCGTCGCTGTATAAATAATTTCAAGGCTACGAACTGGCCACCATCTAACGTTAATCAAGAGAACACAACCTAACCTAGGCTCGGTTAAAATGTCTATCCGAATTTCTCGTAATCCAGTCACTCCCAACCCAGCCACCGTATAACTTAAATCAACATTTTATAATATATCCTAATCTGACTCGGTTAGTAGCTATCCAAATTTCTCGATTTCCCATCACTTTTCAATGTATAGACCCTACTTGCCTAACCTTCCCAACAAAACATCGGAGTGTGAGGTCTATTCTTAGGTTTAAAATTAGTTACCGCGACAAATTCGTATCCTCAACCACGACGTTCATTGAAACTCACCAAACTCTCTAACGTAGCATTGAAAAGTTTTCAAAGATATACATCGATAAGATATAGACTTGTATTGAATATTTAATCCATGGCAAATAATTTAAGCGAACTTTCTGATCCATGAAAGTTACATGAGTACTCATTAAATGTGGCAAATAATGTACTCAGTCTTTTCCGTCAGCGCAAGGAAAAGTTGAAAACTATAGATGTCAGTGAGAAATATAATTTTCAATGCAATAATGAATAATTGAAAAATTTCGTCGGGATGGAGTATCGCAAAACTGTCATCATCGAAATAAACTAGCCATTTGAAGAGGTGTCATAGAAAAAAGTATAGATGTTTTATCATGAAACCCCACTTGTTTGAAATAGTTATTCAATGGTCTTGAATGCCTGCAAATCTCGACCCTACCGGTCTCGTTACAATGTGCATCCTCGACCATATTCATATTTGATGGATTTGCGCGATTTGTGACATACCTTCCAAATAAATAAATAATCAAATAAATAGAAACAAAATTTTACCAAAATCTAACAAAAACCACAAAAAGCTAAAATTCTGGATTCAGGTAGTTCAATGTGCAGTAAAGCACTGAAACATTAATTTTTAGCCGAACTATTCATTTCTTAGGAATCTCCTGAAACAGGTCGATTTTTAATCTCAATTTGCCACATTTATAAGGGAAAATTAAATATACAGGGTGATCCACGTTTGACTAATGACGTCCACGACAATTTTTTCAAATGGAACACTCTATATATTATTCAATTTTTGGAATCTCTATGGAAAGTTGATTTCAAAAATGTATCACACATGGGGTTTGTATACAGTGCGTCCGTTAAATTCAGTGCTTTCGTAAAGTAGTGTATAAATTCGTAAAAAATTAAAGGAATAATTTTTGGAAAGAACGCTCGAAACCGTCGAATTTTTCATTTGGGCATTCTTTGAAATTTAATCAATACATACAGAATGATTCGTGTAGGAGAACTGACGTCATCGGTATTTTTTTAATGGCAACTCCATTTTTCATTACGAAATGTGAAAAGGTGATTATGAGTATGGGTGAAATGAAAATAAAATAAGAAAAACTATTTTGAAATATGAAAATACAAAATTGAATGGCAATGATAGCTTCAAACAACGATCAAATTGTGCACCGTTTGCTATCTGACTATTTCCATTACTTGACAGTAGCCATAGCGACCAGAATTTTGTTTTTATTGCTTAATAGTTTTTGTGAAGTTATTTCATTAAAGAATAACATATCTTATCGTTTGTCGATATATTATTGAGTAGTAACTTTGTCATTTCATGGAAAATGTTAAATTAAATAAAAAAATTAAATTTTTGATGTTGAATTAAATGAACTAGAAAGAATTGAAATTATTTGCATGATAGGATTTGGAGACAGTATGCGCATCCAAAGGGAAGTAGTTGAATTGTTTAATGCAACTCATCCTGATCGGCAACCTATTAACCAAAGCATGGTGAGCAAAGTTGAGTCAAAACACCGCGAATTCGGGCATGTCAGTGATCTTCCTAAATCTGGTCGACCCTCACTACCAGACGACAATCAGCTCAATGTTGTGTTGGCAGTGCATGAAAATCATCACACAACACTCAACCAATTGGCTTCTGATTTCAATATGGCAGCGTCTACAGTCTACAAAATTCTGAGAAAAACAAAGCACCATCCTTATAAGGTACGCCTCATCCATGAGCTGAATGAAGACGACTTTGATCGGTGAAATCAATTTTGCGAACAACTGCAACAGCTATGCAATAATGATAATAATTTTGTAAAAAATATAATTTTTTCTGACGCGGCTACGTTTGTTTTGAACGGCCACGTCAATAGGCAAAATTGCCGTTATTGGGCTACTGAAAATTCCCGATGGATGATGGAGTATCACACTCAAAATCCACAGAAAGTGAATGTATGTTGTGGTCCCTATTTCTTTGACGTGAACCTGACTGGTGCAATATATATATATATATATATATGGATTTTCTTCGATTCGACCTTATTCATGCACTAACTGATTCATTTTTCCAGCAAGATGGTGCATCTCCCCATTATGCAGCAGCTGTCCGCGACTATTTAGATGTGGTGTTTCCGAATGGTTGGATAGGGAGAAGGGTGCCGATTGAGTGGCCAGCTAGATCTCCAGATTTGACACCATTTTATTACTTCTTGTGGGGATACTCAAAGAGTAAAGTGTATGTTGATAGGCTTGAGAGTTTAGAAGATTTAAAAGCAAGGATTCGTCACGAGATACAATGTATACCTCCTGACGTTATTGACAATGTTCAAAAATAATTTATTCATCATCTTGGCTACTGTCAGATAGCAAACGGAGCACAATTTGAAAATTTAATTTGATCGTTGTTTGAAGCTATCATTGCCATTAAATTTAGTATTTTCATATTTCAAAATAGTTTTTCTTATTTTATTTTCATTTCGCCCATACTCACAATCACCTTTTCACATTCCGTAATGAAAAATTGAGTTGCCATTAAAAAAATACCGATGACGTCATTTCTTCTACACGATCATTCTGTATGTATTAATTAAATTTGAAAGAATTCCCAAATGAAAATAAAATTTGACGGCCTCGAGCGTTTTTTCCTAAAATTATTCCTTTAATTTTTTACGAATTTATCCACTACTGCACTGCATTTAACGGACGCACTGTATACAAACACTATGTGTGATATATTTTTGAACTCAGGTACAAAACTAGGGATATTGGATATTGGGGTAAGCAGCAATGAAAAAGTAAACTCTTTAAGGTTTATCCAAACTTTCGGGAATGTTTATTTCCATCATCAGGGAGACTAAACTTTGTTGAGGTTGGTTTTAATGATGTTAAACATATTCATCTAACATAGTGATAGAAAAGAAAAAAACATAATTGCGGAAGTTATTCCTAACCTGTCAGTTTCACTTAGAGTACACATTTATATTTATATAATTTTAAACAATGCTAAATATATATATATATATATATATATACAGTTTGTTCAATTAAGTCGGCACCATATGGAAAACTTTTTTATTATTCGTTTTATGAAAAAAGTTATTCATGGTAAAAAGTTCTGCATGGCCTAAAACTCAAAATGGAATAATCAGATATGCATTTTTTGCATTTGTATACGAGGTTTGTCGAAAAATGTAAAGCACCTTTATTTATTACAATAACGTCAATCTTTAATGACAAAAGTTGATCCTAATTGAAAACTACGATCAGATATCGAATATTATCCATCTACCATGGAAAAATAGATTTTGTTATTTTTATTAACACTTCTTTGTATTAGCATTCATAATTTATGTCTACAGATCGACATTTAATCTCGGATGCACTGAAAAAACAAATGAAGATTTGATAGCAAACGTTAAAACGCTAGTTAGAATTTATAAAATACAAGAAATGGCAGCTCTATCAACTTCTGAGGGGAAAATTGAAATAGTTTTTATTGTGAGAGATAATTATAAAACTCATCAAGAAGCTGCAGAGGTTTTTAACAACAGACATCCGTAATATTCAATATTCAACATTCAACAGTTTCGAGAATTGTAAATAAATTTTAGACTTATGGAAGTATTAATAATAATTTCAATAAAAAATGCCGGAAGCGGGTTGCAGATGATAACACGGAATTACAAGTTATGCTATCTGTCGTAGAACATCCAAAAATGTTGAAAATATGAACATATTCAATTGAGAATGCTTCCCTTTTCAACATTAATCCAAAAATGTTGCGAAAAAGAATGTATTTGATAGAAATCATAAATAGAGGTATAATGGCAAATATTTAAAAAAAAACATCCATACAAACCGCAATTTGTTCATGCATTGAAAGAAACTGTTTATTTGAATTTTGCTCTTTAATACAAGGAAAGTTAGAAGAGGAACCGTTTTTATTAATACATAATTTTTTATGATAAAGTGACATTCTCTTCCAATGGAACTGCCAGTTCCCAAAATTGTCGCTGGTGGTGTGACAGTAATCCCCATTTTACAATCAAGACTCGTGATCGATATTGCTTCAAGACAAACGTGTGGTATCTACAAGAATAAAATAATAGGACCATATTTTTTTCGACAGTACATGAATAGCCAACGCTATCTACATTTTTTACAAAATGAATTTAACGACATTATAAACGAACTCTCCTTCCTTACAAGACCGTCAACGTGTATCGTTTCGACAAGAAGGTGCTACATGCCATAGTACAGTAGCCGTTAGGAACCACCTTTTCCATGACAAATTGATACATAGATATTCCGATACGTTTTGGCTGGCTAGATCTCCAGACTTAACCCCTCTTTTTTATTTCCCATGGGGCTACTTGAAACAAAGGGTTTACCAGCAGGGACCTTCTCAAGATATTGATCATTTGGAGAGGATTATTTCAGATGCATGCCAGGAAATTGCTCCAAAAATGATAAAAAATGTATTACGGGAATTTCATAAACGAACCAATAAATGTTTTGAAATACATGATGGATATATTGAGCGTTAGTGTATTGAAGCAGAATACAAATTATTTCATTTCCAATAATGTTATTAATGTTACTTTTTAGTTGACTTGTTATCTTCTGTTTAACTTTTCATTTGTAAAATAAATCATAATGATATGCATGCATTAATTATTCTAATGCAACATCAAATGTTTAGATAACTTACCAATGAACCGAAAGATCGTCATGTTTATCAATACAATAAATGTTTTGATTTGCAAAATTACGTTTTAATTTATTTAAGTATACCAAAAAATTATTAAAGATCGTTTTTTCATGGTAACTGGATAATATTGGATATCTGACCGTAGTTTTCAATTAGGATAAACTTTTTTCAATAAAGACAGTCGATATTGTAAAAAATTTACTATTGAGCAAAATTTACGTTTTTCGACAAACCTCGTATACGAATGCAAAAAATGGATATCTGATTATTTCATTCTGCGTTTTAGGCCATGTAGAACTTTTTATCAAGAATAACTTTTATTCATAAAACAAATAATAAAAAAGTTTTCCATATGGTGCCAACTTAATTGGATACACTGTATATATCGAATATGTCGATATATCTTGTGACGTAATCACCCGATCAACCAATACCATAGTTGACAGCTTCAACCAATTTTGCAACGTTGCCATATTTTCAAATCTTATGCCGCGCCTCCATATGCGGATAGTGTTCTAGTTCTGACCTTTATAGTTTAAGAAACAATCAACCCGATTACGAATATTGGCTGCTCGATCGTTTACGACACAAATATTAGTAGCTTAAAAATTTGCTGTAATTGAAATTTGACTCAAAAAATGTTTTCTGGGTACATTTATGTATGCGTTATGTATTTTAAATCATATTTAAAGCGATACTAATTTCTTGTGTCCTCGCCTATTAGAATAATTTTCAAAATAAAAAATTCATTATATATAAATAAATCGTCTCAAAACCAACGGTTTTCTCTAAATTGCAATATTTGATTTCTGTTTGGGCTATGGCTACGAATAATTTTCTCAAACCACTGAAAATGCTTCAGAACAAAATCGCCAAGACCATCGAGAACCAATTTATAAATATCAAGGAAACTTTTAGATATTCATTGGTTATACGAAAGAAAACTGTGCCCTTCATTAATTTCTTTAAAAATATTCAAAACTAATAATGGCCATTGCAAACCAAGCAATTTTATCGTTTTGAAGCGGGACATTTTTAATACAACCCAAGATGTACTCACCATATTCCTGGCTCAAGCATCAAGTGTACAGCTTCGGGTGCCTCAAATCTGTGACCTGAAAAAAAAGTAGTGAAATAACTTTTCCATAAAAATATTTTAATCGTTCCCTAAATAAGCAGTTCAAAATTATTCAAATAATGGTGAATTCCAATGCAAGTTTTGTTATTTAATTACTATTGTGCCTCGACAGTTTTGAATAGCAAAATCGAACTTTTCAACGACTAATCTTGGATGATGTTTTTCAATCTTCAAATCCCTTCACATTTCGTCTACGCCTGTGCTATTATAAATAACAAAAGTTCAATAACTTGCTGACGCAGGAAAATTCGCAACAGGAAAATGTATAATTGCACTGATTCGTCAAATTGATGCAAGTCACTTTTATCAACGTGAATACTTTGACCTGAAACATTTTATCCGACTACAGTATTTCATAAAAAAACTTCTGGGGAACAAAATGATCAAATGTAATTACTTACTAGCTTCACAAATATTATATAAAATATAGTTCTAGTATTTCTGTATTTCTTTGCAATATTTTTGAGAAATAACTTGAGTTATTTTATTTTTATTTCAAATGGTAGTCTTGCTAAATAAAACTTCCCCCACCCCTAACAAACAAGGATGGGTTTAATTTACAGGCAGCAAAAAATGTATGAGTATGAAAAACCGGAACTCAGTAATAATTTGAACGTGTATATCAAAACTCTTTATGACAGAGCCGAATTAATTTCTTCTACTCCAAATATTTAAAAAAATATTGGAGATAAAAAGTTAAAACCTTGAGATTGGAATCAAGCCGGACAAATCTATAAACTTAGGGCAAAATTCAAGAAATTGTAAAACTTACACGGGGAAACGTCAAAACCTTTGGAAATAAGAGAATCTGAATCCAAAAGAAAAATTATTTGAATATTTTTTTAAGATACCACGTTTACAAATTGAAGTAAAAGGTATAAAATAATTTCTCTTCGTATACAGATTCCTCACCCTATACAGATTGTCCCCAAAATTAGTGATTGTAAATTTTTGATAGCTATAGAAATCTTGTAAGATAAAACGAGAAACGAGGTGGGCATCTGTATGGGGTTAGGAATCTCTTTGGGGTTATAAATTTGTATGGGGCTAGGAGAATTTATTTTATACTTTTAGTTCGTTTTTTTTATTGAATGATTATTTAAAACATATTTCTGAATCCGGAATATCAAACATAACGTATAGGGGCGAACTGATTTGCCTCTCTTGAACACTGAAATTTTTTTTACTTTCAGGAGGGAGCCAAAAAATGGAGAGTAATATTCATATACTTCTTCAAAAAATATTTATGTTATATCGTTTTAGAGTAAAGGGTCAAACACATTTTGAGTATATTTAAAATAAATAATAATTTAAAAAAACTAAAAAACACGCTTTTATAGAAAACCAGACTAAAAAATAGAAAATAAGAAAAAAATGTATTTTATTTAAAAAAAAGCGTGGGGTGCATGGTATCGCCCAGGTGTGTAATGTACTAGTGCTAGTCAAAAGTCCCCTCCCCCCCTCGTATCTTTTGAACGGGTATACTTATAATAATGAAATTTGGAGGGTGGAAATAAACGGATGTAGGCTTCTCAACTGGTCATAACAGGTGACGCAATAGTCATAAATGACGTCACAAGGCCACTGTGACCAATAATTTTAAATGGGACCCTATGGCAAGTGACAGCTCGTTTGAAAGGTATTGAAAATACCTATTCAGTCATACCAATTTTGTTTGGGTTTCGGCTGATTTTGATTGATAAATTGAAGAAATACGAAAATTATAGTTTCGCATTTAATTAATAAAGATTTAAGAACCAGTTCTTTTAATAAGTGTTCAAAATGTGCTCCATCTACTTCCTGGCAGTAATGCATCCTATTGCTAAACTCTTGTCGTACTCGTCCCAGTTGTCAGCGGAAATTGCCCTACATTCTTCAACAATTCGTTGTTTCAGAATGGCAATACTGTCAGGTGCTGTAGCGTAAACCTTAGATTTCAAGTACCCCCATAGAAAAAATCTAATGGTGTAAGGTCCGGTGACCGAGCTGGCCATTCGATCGAACCTCGTCGTCCAATCCATCTACCACGATATTCTTCATCTAGGTAACGTCTTACTGCACCGTAATAGTGTGCAGGAGCACCATCTTGTTGAAACGTTATTTCCAAGTTGTCGAATTCATCTGGATTATCTTCTAGAATTTCAAGAATTAACGCCTCAATATCATTTTGTAACATCTCCAGATACAATTCACCGGTTAAGTTAGCATTGAGAAAAAGAGGCCCAACTATGTGGTTTCCCAAAATACCTGCCCAAACATTTACTTTTTCTGGAAATTGAGTATGTTTTTCACGAAAGATGTGAGGATTTGTGTCACTCCAATACCTCACATTTTGAGTGTTAACATTTCCATTGAGAAAGAAAGTACTTTCGTCACTAAAACAAATTGTCTGTATGTAGCCTGGTTGTTGGTTCATTTTATTGGACATAGTTTCACAGAATTCTAGTCTTCGGTCGGGGTCATCATCTGAAAGTTGGTGCACCATTTTTAATTTGTATGGATGAAATTTGTTTTAGCCAACACCCTATGTACTGTCCTTTGACTGACTTCACAGATAGACGCAACTTGGGCTGTGGAAGAAGTAGGGTTTACTACCATTTCTCCAATTATGTCAATTTTTTTGTCATCACTAATTGTTGGTCGACCAGATCGTTTGGCATCTTGAACACTACCTGATGCTTCAAACTTCCGAAGAAACTCCCTCAAATAAACCCTCGATATAGGGCGATCGGGGTACCTCTCATTAAACAGTCGTTCCGCTACATGGAAATTGTTTCTACATTCACCAATTATTAAGATAGCTGCTACTTTGTCGGCTACAGTACGTACCATTTTGCCTATGTAAACACTTAAACGTCTCGTTAAACAATAGCTTAGGTAAATTTCCAAGGTATAAACACTTTTGACAAGTAGAGAATTCAAAAACGTCAACCTTTTTGACAATTAACCAGAGGCGTACTTTAAAATCTTTATTAATTAAATGCGAAACTATAATTTTCGTATTTCTTCAATTTATCAATCAAAATCAGCCGAAACCCAAACAAAATTGGTATGACTGAATAGGTATTTTCAATACCTTTCAAACGAGCTGTCACTTGCCATAGGGTCCCATTTAAAATTATTGGTCACAGTGGCCTTGTGACGTCATTTATGACTATTGCGTCACCTGTTATGACCAGTTGAGAAGCCTACATCCGTTTATTTCCACCCTTCAAATTTCATTATTATAAGTGTACCCGTTCAAAAGATACGAGGGGGGGAGGGGACTTTTGACTAGCACTGTATAATTATTGATACCATGCACCCCACGCTTTTTTTAAAATAAAATACATTTTTTTCTTATTTTCTATTTTTTTAGTCTGGTTTTCTATAAAAGCGTGTTTTTTAGTTTTTTAAACTATTTTTTATTTCCTACTTTTTAGTGTGGTTCATTTATAAAAGCGTGTTTTTTTATTTTTTTTAACTATTATTTTTATAATTTTTTTTCGAATTAAAGAATGGAATTATCATATTAAATCAGGTAATCATAATCTCCGACCCCAAAAACCCCCACATACCAATTTTGAATAGAATCAGACCATAATCACAAAACTCGGCCGCCATTTTGAAGCCGCCATCTTGAATTTCTGAATTTTCACAAGAGAATCCTAATATCCGACCCCAGAAACCCCCACATACCAATTTTGCATAGAATCAGACCATAATCACAAAACTCGGCCGCTATTTTGAAGCCGCTATCTTGAATTTTTCAATTTTCACAAAAGAATCATGATATTTGACCACAAAAACCATCACTCACCAATTTTGAATAGAATCAGATCATAATCACAAAACTGGCGCATTTTGAAGCCGCCATTTTGAATTTTTCAATTTCCACGAAAGAATCATAATATTCGACCCAAAAAATCCCCACATACCAATTTTGAATAGAATCAGACCATAATTACAAAACTTGGCTGCCATTTTGAAGCCGCCATCTTGCATTTTCCAATTTTTACAGAAAGAATCATAATATTCAACCCCAAAAACCCCACATACCAATTTTGAATAGAATCAGACCATAATCACAAAACTCGTCCACCATTTTTGAAGCCGCCATCTTGAATTTTTCAATTTTTACGAAAGAATCATAATATTCGACCAAAAACCCTCCACATACCAAATTTTGAATAGAATCAGACCATAATCACAAAACTCGTCCACCATTTTGAAGCCGCCATCTTGACTTTTTCAATTTTGACAAAAAAATCATAATCTCCGACCACAAAAACCCTCGGATACTAATTTTGAACCGAATCGGACCATAATCACAAAACTCGTACGCCATATTGGAGCCGCCATTTTGTTTTTTCTCCACACAAAAATTTTTTAATGCATTGTCACCGGAATTATGTACAACTGCCAAATTTCAAATCATTCGGACGTCTAGAAGTGGGTCAAAATCGCGCCCAAAGGAGTCGGTTACAAACAAACAAACAAACATACAAGTGAAGCTAATATAAAGCGTGTAAAAAGATGCTTAGTTATAGCGATAGTGCTACGTCTTATAGTTTATGACACTCGCACTTTATAACTTTTTTTAAGTGGGACATAGCGTTTCCGAAAAAGTGACTATTCAGTACATTTATTTCCATTTCCTGGGTTTTTCGCTCCCGGAAATTAGTGAATTTCCCCGATACATTATCGGATGATTTTAGTTACCTTTTTTTTTGGTTTGCTGTTAAAAAAAACAATCCGGTAAAAAATTATTAAAATGCTTCACATAACTTCGACCGATTTGTTTGAACAAAAATGTTTCCGTTTCACTAAAATTTCTTACAAAATAACATGAATAAAAGTTATGAAATAATAATGGAATGAAATGATAAAAAAGTGGAATGATTCAATGGCTAAACTCACCTTCAGATAAAAGTCTTTGAATTATATTCACCATGTCTTTAGCTTCTTTTTTGTAAAATTCATTTTCCGGTTCAGGTAATAATTGTAAATCTATTCATACATTAAGGAAAACAATATAAATATTCATAACTTACCAATCACACCAATATCTACATACAAGCCGACTTTTCAGCTGGACTTATTAACAACCGATACTCAGGTACCTTTTCAGCTTTTTTCCTGAATGTGTTTTTGCTAGCTGCTTAAAAAAACGCACGTTTTGTGTCGGGAAGCGCACAACAAACTGATCCCTATTGAAATGCGTCGACCTCACTTGAGCATAAAAAACGAAACTCGGAATATATTTATGCTTATTTGTCAGGAAATATTCAGCGGAATATCGCAGAATTTGCATTGCCGAATTTCTTTCAGCATAACCAAGAATCGTACTTTTGAGACGGGTACTGAACCAAAAACATCCATAAGGTTAGAAAATTTATATTATAATACAGGGACGTATTTAAAATGTTTTATTTCACATACCACGTTAATTCAACGAGGATGTAATAATATCCTCATGAGAATGGCGCGTGTAGAATACTATATTTTTCTACGACTAAAAATTGGTATCAAGATATATGTATCTCACTAAAAACATGAATGTAAAAAGGGGGCTAAGTTTGGCCCAAATGACGCGACGTACGGGGTTGTCAAGTTCCATAGCTCTTCCTTGAATTATAGCTATAGGAATGTACAACGTTCTTCATCTGTTTCTTTTTTTTTTCGATAAACGGCTGTACTGTTCTGGCGGGTATTCCTGAAGTTAACGAAAGATGGCTCTGGACAGCAAATGTTCGAGGAAGATCCGAAAGGGAGCCTTCACGAATGACCTTGAAATATGGCGGCCTCCGTGAACATTCTGAAAGGTTCTACTCTTTGCCTATATATATATATATATATATATATATATATATATATATAATTCTACTGTACGTGTGTTGTCACTGCACTCCTCCTAAACGGCTGGACCGATTTGAATGAATTTTTGTGTATGCGTTTGGGTGGCGCCCTGGATGGTTTAGATTCACAAATCATCCCCCTAAATGTTAAGGGTGGTACACCTCTTAATTTTTTTTTTCAATGATACAGCATTTAAAAATACATACAACCCTAAATTTTTACCCTTCTACAATCAACCCCTATTTTTTGGCAAGATTTTTATTTTTATTTTGTCATGACTGAAAATAAAAAAAATTCATATTACTCTTATTTCACCCTTCTACGATCAACCCCTATTTTTTATTTTTTTTTAGGAAAACGGGATAACGGGAATAACGGGATAACGAAAAAACGGGATGACAGGATAAGGGAATAACGGGAAAATGGAATAACGGGATAACTTAAAAACGGGATAACAGGAAAACGGGATAACGGAATAACGGGATAACGGGAATAACGGGATAACGAAAAAACGGGAAACGGGATGACAGGATAAAGGGGATAACGGGTTAAGACAAAAAGGGGTAACAGGAAAATGGGATAACGGGAACATTTTCGGGAAAAACATTTTAGGGAACATAGAAATTTGGACAGGACAACGTATAAACTTCACTATTAACACTGACAAATTTGTGTCTTTTCGTCTATTGTTCTGATGACTTGTCATCTCTATAGCAACTGAAGTTACAATGCCTCCTAATAAAAATAATATTTTTGAAATATGGTATCCCAAGCATGTTTGAATGAAACCAAGATTGATATTTGGAATAACTGTCAAGCACCAAAGAGGAACTGAAAGAATAAGACAGGCTTGCACAGTTATTACCCCAAACAAATGATCGAATGTTGATCGAATCTTATGGTTAGTTAGCATTAGAAAATGGTAGAATAAATGTATCGAATTAAATCGGGATTTGGTTGAAAAGTACGAAAATTAATGTGTAGGCACTCTCATTTCAATCCATTCTTTTGTTGTAGTTCATTTATGTTATCAATATTGGTTATTATTGATTATTGAATATTGATTACTATTTGATGTAAAGATGTACATTTAATTTCTTTGGCAAAAAACTGCAGTGTTCTGATGGACATAACTATCTCCTATACTATGGAGTTACGTTTGGAAGAAACATAATTTGACGCCATTTTGAATAACTGCTTTTAAAATTATTTATAAAGTGATATGAATTTTACTTATTCCATATTTCTGTTGAAAACAATAATTTCATGGTGATCACAAATCCAGTGGCGCCGTCAAATTTTATTAAAAAAAATCGCTAGTATGTTTTTTGGATTTTTGACCTTGAAAAAAATTCGAAGTGGGCCGTGAAATTTTTATTTTTATTTCGAATTTATGGCATTCAACTAGAACTATTGATGCTATATATACTGGAAAAAAAAATATTTGTATATATATATATATATATATATATATATATATATATATATATATATATATATATATATATATATATATATATATATATATCTTTTTGGTAGGACGTTCTTGGGATTCTTTTGTTGAAATCAAACTTGAATTATGGTATTAAGACGTTTCGCTCCTGGTCGGGAGCATCTTCAGTATTTTTTTCCATTTTGGTTTAATGATTTTTCATTTTATATATAGCTAGTTGGTTTACAAAATAATCTGGATATAAAAAATACAATTAATTTCTTGTTGTGTAACAATAGCTGAGATCTATGTGGGTGAAAGTTCTGGCATGGGGTAGTAGGGGGGTGGACAAGTTTATTACGTATCTTGGTGATCATTGTACTTAAAACTACCCCCTGATTTTTTTTTCTATATCAAACTGTGATTAAAAAAACGGCCAAACATGTAAATTTTTGTTTCAACTTTTTACTTGAAAATATTTTGTATGTCTTAGTTTTGCCCCCAGACAGGGGAAACTACCTCAATTATAACAACAGGTTATATCTGGAATAGTATCGATACCAAGAGAATAAAATTTTGCATGAGGGTTACATTCCAGGGTTAGACACGTATTGAGCATGGATTCAAAATTCTAATCCCAAGGGGGTGAAAATACCCCCTGAATATTTGAATAAGTTTCATCTACTAGCTGACCTGACAGACGTTGTCCTGTCTAAATTTCTATATTTCCTAAAAATGTTTTCCCGAAAACTCTCGTCCGCGTAAAATTTCTTTTTTCCTAGGGTTTTTTTTGTGTTGTTCAATCTAGGTTATGCCGTTTACCCTTTATCCCGTTAGCCTGTTACCGAGTTATCCCATTTTCAGTTGTCGCGTTTCTACGTTATCCCTTTTCCCAGTTTTCCCATTATTCCGTTTTTCCGTTATCGCTTTCTCCCGTTATCCCTTTATCCTGCTATCCCGTTATTCCATTTTCCCGTTTTCCTGTTATCCAGTTTTCCCTTTATCCCGTTTTATCGTTATCCGGTTATCCCGTTTTCACCGTTCGATTTCCCGTTTTCCCGAAAAAAAATTAGCCAAATCGGTCCAGCTGTTCTCAAGTTATGAGATTACCAGCACATACATTCATTTTTATTATATTTTATATATTCCTGAAAACTTTTCCAGGACAAAGAAATTTCCGATAACTTTTCTAAAAATCCTTTCTTTCCCTAAAAACCGTATTCGGAGTATTACGAACATTAAAAAAAAAACAATTAGCCAAATCGGTTTTCTTCGTCAAATTTCTCATATACCCGAATTTTCCAATTTCCGTGCAACATTCATAATTTTCCGTATCAACTATCCTCGGGCTGATACGAACATTTAAAAAAAAATTGCCAAAACGGACCAGCTGTTCTCACGTTTTGCGCTTACAAAAAATCGAGATTCATTTTTATTATATAGATTGAGAAGTGAATAAACAATGTCGGTACTCTGATTTGTACAAAATGGAGCCGGTGTCGTTCTTTAACTAGTACCACAAAAGGAAACTGCATATCGGAATCGAACTGTACGATAATTATAAGAGATGGCGCGACCTATAAATGTAAAGTATGAGCGGAGAGATATGACAACCAACGTCACAGCTCACACCAAACCTGTCTTTATTATTCTGAAATTTGAAAGCAATTAGCTATATTAGGAATTTCATGAATGTATTGCATACATAATTAAAGACCTGTGAGGGCTGAAAAAAATGATACCGGTATGGCTTTTCAAGCATTCTTTAGATAATAAACACTGGTTACAAGTTGAGAACCCGAAACATATAAACATATACGTATATCCTGTCTGAAAAAAGAAACGAATTTTATTATGAAAAAGGTGGAGCAAAGACGTGTTTATGTTAAGCTGCCACGACCACTTGAACGAAATTTAAAAAAAATCATACTATAATTTGGTGCTTTTTTGCCAATTTATTCCTTTTAGGAATTTTCATTACACCTGGCGTTAGACAAAAACGAGACTGCTAGCATAATGTTAAGCTAGTACAGCATATTCGTTATTTCATAGCAAAATCTAAAATGGTATAAATCATAATTCATTTGTTCCCTCATTAGAATTTTTTAACTTTCGCCATATAGAAAAAATATACAATCGGTTATACTATTTTAAAGTCTTTTTTGTTGCTAATTATTCTCCCCCTCGGAATTTTTGTTAATTCTGAGCGTTTGTTTCTTGGCAAGATCTAAAATGTTATATACCCTACCAGAATTCTTGTTGCTTTTGCCATTACAGAAAAAACAAGTTTTGGTCAGCTCAACGTTGAGCTCGCATAGTATCAATCTAAAATGGTTATTTGGTGTTTCCTCGTTGCACATATTTCCCCCATGAAATTTTTTAGCTAGCCTATTGTTAAGTTGGCGCATCATCGTTATTTCTTGGCAAAATCTGGAATGGCATATAGTGCACTCTTGTTGCAAATTCATTCCCCATTCTGTTGCTTTTGCCATAAGCTAGTTTTTGTTAGCTTAACGTTAAGCTAGCACAGTATCTTTGCTATTCTTCGGCAAAATCCAAAATGGTATATAGCATTATTTAGTGCGTTTTTGTTGCTAATTTTATCCCCCATCATAATTTTTGTCAATTCTGCTGTTATAGAAAGAACGAACATCTTTTATTTCTTGGCGAAATTTTTCCCCAATTTTTGCTTTGGCCGTAAGAAAGTTTTCAGTCTTAACGTTAAGCTAACACAAATTTTGCTATTCTTCGGCAAAATCAAAATGGTATATGCCATTAATTGGTGCTTTTTTGTTGCTAATTTTCCCCCATCCAAATTTCTGTAACTTTTGGCATGCAGAAAAACAAATAGTTTTTGCTAGCTCAACTTTGAGTAGCAGAGCATCGTCGTCATTCTATGGCAGAATCTAAAATTGGTTGAAAATTTTTTATGCTAATTTGTTCCCCTATCAGAATTTTTGTTAATTCTGCAGTTAGAGAAAGAACGAGATTTTGCTAGCCTAATGTTAAGTTGGCACATCTTCGTTATTTCTTGGCGAAATCTAAAATGGCATATACAATTATATAGTGCACTATATAAAGTTGCTAATTTGTTCCCCATCAGAATTTGTGTTGCTTTTGCCATAAGCAAGTTTTCAGCTATTTTTCAGCAAAATCTAAAATGGTATATACCATAATTCAGTACTTTTTTGTGGCTAATTTTTCCCCATAATTTTTTATAACTTTCGTCATATAGGAACAAAAGGTTTTTGATAGTTTAACGTTAAGCTAGCAAAATATAAAATTGGTTAAACTATTATTGTGCCTTTTTTGTTGCTAATTTGTTCTCCATCAGGATTTTTGTTGCTTTTGCCATAAGCAAGTTTTCGTTAGCTTAACGTTAAGCTAGCACAGTATCTTTGCTTTCAGCAATTGTGCTTTTTGTTGCTAATTTTTCCTCATCAAAATTTTGGAAGTTTTGGCATATAGAAAAAAAAAAGTTTTTGCTAGCTTAACGTTGAGCTAGCAGAGCGTCTTCATCATTCCATGGCATATTCTAAAATTGGTTGAACTTTTTTGTTGCTAGTTCGTTTCACCAACGTAATTTTTATTGCTTTTGCCATTATAAAAAAAACGACTTTTTGTCAGCTTAACGTTAAGCTAGCACTTTCGTTATTTCTCAGTGGCAATAGAAAATTGATTAGAGGAGGAAACAAATGAATAATATGGAACTAGTGAATAATGGTATGGACTCAAAATTTCGTATGCAATAATAAATTGATGTGCCAGCAGAGCTATTAAAATCATTTTTTTTCTTTCTCTCTGGTGTAAAGAACAAAAATAATCCTGACGGGGGATCAAATTAGCAACATATATATGTGAAATAAAATGAAAAAGTTGCTGAACCAGTTGAACTAAATAGCGATGGCCATAAAAAATCTAAAGAAAGAGGAATGAACGAAGTTGTGTGACAGCTTGAACTAGCAAATATTCGTTTTTTCACTAATGCCAATAAGGACTGAATAATGGTTTATACTGGTACGTTGTTTATCTTTGGCCATTGCCATTGAAATAATTATTAAATCTTTCAGTATTGGTCAAAATAATATTACACGAGTTCTCATACAAAACCTTCTGAATCGAGAACATTTTTGATTATCCCCCCCAATAGATAGTTGATGCACTCGATTAAAGAATCGCGTGAGAAGAAAGTAATTGCATTATTTTGTGTTAACAGGATGCAAAGACATGATGTTTTTTGCTGATAGAAAGGATACATTCTAACATCTCAGCAATGGATTGGGGCGGCTCATCCCCCCTCCCGGTGAATCTCGCCACTTCTTTCCTAAGGTCATGGAATATGCTATAGTACGTCGGCAGATCTATTTCTTTCCGGCATGCTTCCGGATGGAGGCACTGTCGCAATGGGAGCTGGCCATCGGTGAGGAGCCGGAAACCGGAATTGTGAGGGTCTAGAACACAAAAAAAATCCTGATATATAATCCGTAAGATCTTTGTAGATTGTTTTTTTCATCGGAAATGTCCTTGGTTTGCTTTCATTGTACGAAATATCACAATATTGTTACGAAAACGAATACACTACGCCATTGCACGATTGTCTCGCGACGTGACTGCAAAATTCCAGAAAGTTATTGAAAGCCAGAGCCTTCGAGATGAGGTCGCCGATTTCTACAGTGTCAGACGAAAGATTGAGTGAGTGCAGTGTATTTCAGCGGTGAATAGATATTGACAAGGCATTCGATCGGGTCTGCCACGATGGGTTGCTGCATAAATTAATTTATGATATATTAGTTCATTATTGTGTTTTTATTGCTTAGTTACCAACTACATAATAGTGTACTTTACGCACTCGCGGACCATAAAGAACATTTTTTGATTAACTTATTAATAAGCATTATTAATAAAATTACAAAATATGAGATTAAAATATCATGTAAATATCTACTGAACATTATTTAGTCGAATTCACACATTTTTGTTTTTTGGTGGTTGATTTACGATTTATGTTTATTGTGACCCCTGTACTTCACCCTCTTCACTAATGTATCATTCCAATTTTTTTTTTTTTTTTTTAAAAATTAGATTGAAAAAAAAATTGAAATTCTAAACAGGGGAATTGTGACACCTGTACTTTATTTTTTTTCTTATTTTAATTTTTTTTGATTATCAGAATAGACAGTGAAATATTGATAAAAAAATTTGAATGTATGATCCAAAGAGGGGGGTATTGCTACACCTGTACTTTACCCCCTTCACTAATGTATCGAAAAATTTGTTTTGAATTTTTCAACTTGTTTTTTGGTAGTTGATTATGTTTGTCAGACTAAAAACGATTGAAAAAAAATTGAATTCCAAAGAGGAAAATTGTGACACCTGTACTTCAACTTTTTTTTTCTATTCTCATCACCGAGTAGTTCATTATGAATATGTCAGAATAGACAGTGATATATTGATGAAAAAAATGGAATTTTTCATCAATGTATCATTCCAAAGAGGGGAGTATTTTAACACCTGTACTTTCACTAATGTATCAAAAAATTTGTTTTGAATTTTTCGTCTTGTTTTTTGGTAGTTGATTATGTTTATGTAAAACTAAAAAGGATTGAAAAAAAAAATTGGAATTCCATCACCATCTGGATAATATGATTTAATTTAATTTGAGAATGTTCACTAATTTTCCTGTAATTGGGTGTATACCTGTTGGAAATGAAGATCTATCTATCTATCTATCTCTATCTATCTATCTATCTATCTATCTATCCTTCTAATGTATCAATCTAAATAGTTTTTTGGAATTTCATCTTGTTTGTTTGGTAGTTGATTATGTTTATGTCATACTAGACAGTGATATATTGAAAAAAAATTGAATTTTTCATCAGTGTATCGTTCAAAAAATTTGGAAACAGGCTCTATTGTTGTTTGGAGAATAACGGAAATCATTTTTAGTATATACTCTGAATAGAAAAAAATTATTTTTGAAATCTTTAGGGAATACTTTTTCGATAGTTGCTTGTTGTTTAAAAGCTTTTTTCAATGGCCACTGTACAAAACGACACCTTGACACTCGACTAACCAGGTTCGCTCGTATGCTATTTTGTTTCCCTTGACCTTGCCCCAAAACGGATTTGGGCATTTCTTGATTTCAAATTTCCGAAATATTCCCACTGGTAACTTTTAAATTTGACACACTGTATTTTATATAAATCTTAGGAAATAGTCTTGCCGTAAATAAATAAACGAAAGTAAGAATATGCTCTAATTTGTAAATTCCACTCAATGCGCAAATTGAAGAACTGAAAAAAAAATCTTACTAAGGGAACACCTTCCAAAAATCATTAACAAAAAGATTTAAAAAAAGGTTAAAAAATATTGCAATTACATTTTTGCCGCATTTAGTCCAAATTTCTATTAGACGACCGATATTTTTAATGAAAATCTATAATTGAAGAAAAAACCAACAATTTTCATTATCTTATGTTCACTAAACAAATACTAGTATTTGTGTAAACAATAGCTTCATTACGAGGAGTTGAACTGATAGACTGATAAACAAGCAATCGCAGCGGTATTTTTCAATTAAAATAAACAAAACGGTATGCAGTACATATTTTGTATCCAAACGACGATTTTTCCCTTCATTTAAATTTGGCCATTTTTTCCATTGAATTTCGGAAAATCAGCATAACCGCTAGGAGTTGATAATTCAGCAAGAAATAAAAATATTTTTCCTTTGAAATTTTCACGATAAGTCATTAATAAGGCCGAAAGGAAAATATAAAAAAATTCATTACCTTCCAACACAACGCTGTTTCGTTTATAGTAATAGCCTAATATAATGTGTATCTATGATGGGTGAAAAATACAAAAATAAATCAAAATTATTTTCAGTGAAAATATACATTTGTGGCAATTTTTGCGGACCACCCTGTAATTTCAATTATTTTGTCTCAATTTTGTGTTTTTCTTCAAGAAATTGTTTTTTTTATTGAATCCAAATAACTTCGTTTACTTTCTAGGTTTTGTAGAAACGTGCGCTCTTCGTAAAAATGTAAAAACCGTTTCCCTGGTAGCCGAGCACAATCTCGACAACAATTGAGGGTTTGTTTGTATCAAAGTATGACAGCCTGTGACATGGTACGCAGATATTGTGTTTGTTAACGGGTATAGTATATCCATTCTCAGTTGAATGAATTCATCTTCGACTCAAAATATAGGATTCATTCGAAATCGTACATATTATAATGTTTAATTATGAAGGAAAACGGAAAAATATATCGATATGATTCCCCGTATAAAGTATATAGCATACCAAATTGAGTGAAAACTATTCCGCGTGAAAACCAGTCGATAACTTCGCTAACCGGTTATAGAATAAATTACCGTAAACCTCTACAAATTATACTTTATCGGGTTTGGGGTATAGATAAAAGAGTCTATTAATAGAACAGTGGTGTGGTGTATCTAAAGGCAGAGGCAGCCATGTATGGTGAACAGCAGTAGTCGAAAGTAACATACACAAAACATTTCTAGCTTAAGTAAAGCTGCTTTAAATTTGTACAACAACCAATGAAAGTGTTTGATACTAATCATTTTAGAAAGCGGGTTACCGATATTTTCAATATGCCACATAGGGTCAAAATAGCAGGTATATGTCGTTTTATAAATTGTTCTCTTGCTATCGCGGTAAATCCTATATTATCGGGTACGAAACGAGTCATCAAAGATTCTCGCACTTTAGTTACCACTTAACTTGTTGTCTGGCGGCTTGAATAATCGAATATGATGGTTAAAAATTCACCAGAAATACCTTGTCGGAGTTTGCATAAGAATGCCAATAAATCTTTTTTAGAAATATGTCTCTCACCTTTATCTTGTCTTGGTATAGATACACAATGATTATTTAAGTCACCAAACTGTTCTTTTGTGAGCGGAGCAATGGATTTAAAGTCTTCATCAGAAAAACTATTCTCGTCCACGTAATCCAATTCACTCTTAGCGACAGTTCTAAGTTCGTTTAAAAATGATTGAAGTTCCTGACCTTTCAGAGCGGAAGGTCTATTGATATATCTTGAGCCTATCTGTAGGATGGGAAATAAAAACCCACGATCATCAAGATGAATTCTACAGAAACGGGTATTTTCTGGTATATTCTGATGTTCTGATTTATGAACACGTTGACTCTGCATTCTATTGTGAGTCTTTGAAGATCAGCTACACCATTGCAAATGAGACACGTGTGCCTTGATGATTGTGTTAAAATATTCAATCTCAAACATCTGGATCTTCTTGAAGGTGATGAATCTCTTGAATAATTGATTGGTCGCATGTCAAACAGATTCTATTTCCATCCATTTCTGCGATATGTGGAAGTCCCCTTTGGTCGCGTCTTTCAATGGCAATTTCTCGTTTCAATTCATTTGGTTCTCCATCGAGTCGCGCCATATTTTGTGTATTGAATATAACATCACACGTAAAACAATTCAATCGGTGACGATTAGTAATTTTTTCAATAATGGATATGATTTCAATGAGAACTTAACATATGCAAAATGACAATTCAGTATTTCTTAAACAAATGGGTATGGTTGCTATATGTCATTCCAAACCAGAGCCATTCTGACTCAACTAAAGTTGCAGCTAGTACATCTCCTCTCCAAGTGTGGGTACTTTTCAAATGAACTTAGTGTCGGGATAGTAGACATGACTTAGAGTGAACATTTTATGGCATAGGCTTACAAATGGAATGTGTGAATCCATATTTTTTCGTAATAAAGAAAGCCTTATATGAGATTATATTGGCCACAAATGGTTCACAGCAGGCTACTAAACATGTATTCCTTTGCATATACAGGAAGTTTCAATTACCAATCAATCGACATTTTACCAGTTGAGGAGCGAATTCGAGTAACGAGTATGTTTTGCGAATTTGTAGTTTTGCTAGTCATTGGTGCGAAGTCGATTGTGGTTTATTCTAAAATTCCATATGCAACATATACCTAGAATCTAGAAATTCTCCAAGGAATATTGAAATTGATTGTTGTTACGCGAATGTGATACACTCTGTATAGAAACATTTTTTGTAATGAAATATAATATTGTTATTCAATGATGTTTTATTTTTTGATATTTTTCGAGATTCTTTTACCTTCACTCGAGTCGTTCAGCTACTCGTAGTATATATAGGTTTATACATATCATTCAAAATATTCCAGAGAAAATCCTTGACAGGTGTGTGTCGAATACATATTTGTGGAAATGCTTCAATTACATCAATATCAATCATAACTGCTTCAAGAAAATTATCAGTAAAGGACACTAGTTTTTGATCCACCCTGTATATGCAAGTCTGGTGCAGTTTCATGAGAGATACATAATGGATATGTCAGTTTAATTCAGGAGATGCTAATATCATCAATCGCAATTGATATTGGTATCCTACAAAATATCTGAAAATGAATGAAATTCCACCGCTCAATTTTTTGGAAATGACTGAAAAACTTGGGATCTTTGGACTCACCCTGTATATCGTCTGTACGTGCAGAAATCATTGTTCTCTGTAGTGTATTCAAATAGGCCGTATGAACAATCGATGCATACTCGATTTGGTTTATACAGTGTTCGCCAAAAAGTATGTACCATATGGGAAAAAAGTTTATTATTGGAGTATTGAAAGAAATATTCTGGGGAAAAAGATTTATTTATAATATCAGTATAGAAATTAAAAAATCAAATAACTATTGTTTTTGAATATTTTCCCATTTATTTAAAAATATCATTTTTCTTTCTTATGAATAGCTTGACTATACTGAAACATTTGCATTTCAATGATAATGACAGAACTTTCTCATTTTCTCCTCGCCAGAGGGCACTATATTTAAAAAATAGGATTTTGTCAGAACCCTTGCTGTTACATCGGTTTGTATGTAACAGTTATACCAGAATTCCACGACCATTGTGATGACATGACACTTCAAAAACATCGTGTTTTCTAGATTATAATCAAGTTTCGATGATAATCGTTCATGAACATTTCACTTCGTACATACACTGGAAAACTATTTAATTTATCGCACTATTAATCTAAAATAGAAATTCTGAATATTTTCATAGTTTTTTCAGCATTGATGGCTAATTATTGGTGTAAGATATAAATGTATAACTCAATTCAAAATGATGAGATGTGGTCCTGAAAAGACATTCTGCAGAACAGGGTTTTTTATTCAATCAAGTAATTCAAATATTCTATAAACAAAACAACACATTTTCAACTATTTCTATAGAATAACAATTCATATCTCAATATGCCTTCCTTCTCTTCCTATACATAAAATCGTTTTATAGTATATCTCTTTTCGAACGTTCAAAAAAAAATTTGGAGAAATTTCTGTTGCACAATGACGGATAGTTTCTTCCAAGTGCTCAATATTTCGAAAAGGTCTAAATTTGTAAACAGTATTTTTTAAATAGCCCCACAAGAAAAAGTCACATGGGGTCAGGTCAGGTGAACGTGGCGGCCAAGGAATTTCTGAAAACCTACCTATCCACTTTCCAGGAAAAGTGGTGTCCAGCCAATTCCTTATTGCCAATGTACTATGGATGGGAGCCCCATCCTGTTGGAAATACATTTTTCGCCTTTCTTCCAACGTGAAATTGTATTTGTTTGAAAAGCACACGAAATAGTATTTTGGAAAGTGAATTTTGTGACATAATTGAGGAATATGTTCACGGACACCGATGTAGATCACTGAATGAACCTGATTCCATTTCAGCATGGTTTATTTTCGATGTTTATACTTGCCAAAAAAATTGTGAAAATATTCAGAATGAAATAGTGAGTCAAATTTAAGAGACTCATAATTCACATGTTTATGTGCGAAGTGAAACGCTCATCCACGATTATCATCGGAACTTGATTATAATCTAGAAAACAGCATGTTGTTGGAGTGTCATGTCATCACAATTGTCGTGGAATTCTGATATAACTGTTAGATACGAACCGGTCTGACAGCAAGGGTTCTGACAATATAGTGCCCCTGGTGAGGAGAAAATGAGAAAGTTCTGTCATTATCATTGAAATGCAAATGTTTCAGTATAGTCAAGCTATTCATAAGAAAAAAAATGTTTCAAATAAATGGGAAAATATTTGAATTATCTCTTGAAACTTCGTTTATGTGCATAAAATTGAATTCTAAGAACCTTTTTCAAAAAATTTTTTTTGATATATTACTATTTTACCCCACTTTTTGTTTTTTCATAGCAATTTTTTTCAATTTGCTGCCATACTAGCGATCACGTGACATGTGTCAAAATCGAATTTTAGGTAATCGGACATGCACAAACTTTTTCCCAGAATATTTTTTGCAATACTCCAATAATAAACTTTATTCCCATATGGTACATACTTTTTGGCGGACACTGTATATTCGAAAAAGTCTCTTCACAATGGCCATTTGAAATTTTGAAAAAGTTATCTTTAGCACCCTATATAATCTAAACTGTTGAATTTAGAGAGAGGACATTTGATCAGCATCACGAGTTCTGCAATATATAAAAAATTCGAGCAAATTCACCGAAAGCCAATTTCCCATTGAAGCGGCGCGAGGTCCTTTTGTCCTGATATAAATTAGATACTTTTTTCTTGTTACATGCAGGGAACTGGTTTTTAAAATTCTTCTTAAAAACGAAGCAAGAAAAATGGAAAAAAAAATTTAAATGCTCAATCAGCAAAATACAAAAGAACAGTGGCGTACAATGGTTTGTCATAATATCAATTAGATTACCATCTGGGTCGCCACTGGAATTATTAATTTTATTCTAATTACATTAAAAGACGCCGTTCATTGCCGCAAAAAGCATGCCAAGTTTGATCAAAATCAGCCAAAAGGTTTTTGAGTAATTAATAAAAAACTGTTTTTTTCTAATTTGACACCTAGTATTTCGAAAACGAAGCAACTTAGGACACATGCTTATCGAAATAAAATATCTTATTTTTAACCGACGAAACCAAAAAGGAGGATGTTCTCTATTCGACCCGTATATTTTTTTTCCGTCATATTTTTTTATGTATGATCACGCATGACTTTTTACAGTGGATAGGGTGTACTTCGAATTTGGTCCCATTTGAATTTAAAAGATGAAATCCACCCCTAAGGGTAGCAAAATGAAGGATATTGATCACTCACCCTCTGAATTCTAGTCCGTTAACCGATTCTATCAGGCATAACTTTGTACTGGGTTCTTCGATTTGGATGATTCTTTTTTTAATAGATAGGGTATACCTTATATTTGGATTTCGAAAGGAATTAGCCACCCTTACGGGTAGAAAAATAGGGGATAATTGATTTTTCACTAGTGAACATTGGCACACACATACGTAGTTGACAATGACAGATCGCTACTGACATTATTCTTATTCCACATCCGTCAAAATCAGTATATTTTATGAGAGGATGGAATGATATACAAAGTAATGAAATAAACTAACCAGAACAACGAAAATAATTTATATTACAACAAATAGTAAAAGTAGATAATCATATTATTTAACTGGTAATAGTTGAAGTAAGGTGGGTAAGTAAGTATTTTGGAAGTAATAAAAAAACAAGTGGGTAGTAATTGGTAGATTTTAGCCACAAAAAATTGAAAAATAAAAACTTTTTAACAAAAAATTAAACCGACGAAATACGGAACTAAACATATTATTTAACTGGTAATAGTTTCTTAGTCTAAATGATAATTGAGCTCCTAAACTAATGTAAGTAACTGATTTTGAGTCGGCGCCAAACAAACTAGCAATTGAATTAGGTGAAGCGTAAAATGATGGCAGCGAGATGCACGGCTGCGTTTTGATGACTTCTTTCATCTTCGATAATTGTTTGTTTGGCGCCGACTCAAAATCAGTTACTTACATTAGTTTAGGAGCTCAATTATCATTTAGACTAAGAACGTTAATTTTATTTTTTGCTTTTCAGTTAATATTTTCGTCGGTTTAATTTTTTGTTAAAAAGTTTTTATTACCTTAAAAACCGACCCTAAACGTTTGAACCCCGGGCCACGTATAATAAATATTCCCATAAATTGGTAAGTGAAATCGGTATCAACAAATGGGAGTAGAAAAAAAAATAAATACCTATGTGTAAATTGTTGCAATAAGCATCGAATTCCGTGAGAGCATCTTCGATTTGCCTGCCGGTCGACTTGATGATTTCGTCCGTCAACACCGATTCGGCGGCCAGTTGTTCGGATAGGATGTTTTCGTTGACGTCGGCCACCTGAGGTCGAATAGGATATTGTTGGACGCCCACAACCTGAAATAAAAACAAAAAAAGGCGCTTAGATCATGTGGTATATGTGGGGAATGCGGTAGGCGGAGAAAATGGGCTAACCAGTGAAATCGACACTGAATCGCAATTGAGCGCGTGCTCAGGGGGATGTGGAATCATAATCCCCCAGCCCTTGTATCTGAAGCCTACTATATCCATTCTCAGTTGAATAATTCATCTTCGAAATATAGGGTACGTTCAAAAACGTACATATTATAATGTTGAATTATGAAGGAAACCGGAAAAATAAATAAATATCATTTCCCGTATAAAGTATATAGTAGACCAAATTGAGTGAATATTATTCCCGCGTAAAAACCAGTAGATAACTTCGCTGACAGCGTATAGCATACATCACCGTGAACCACTACAGATTATACTTTATCGGGTTTGGGGTATATACAGTGCGCGTCAAAATTATGGAACAAATTCGATATTTCGCAAGCCATGTACTTTTGACAAAAATCCTAGAATAGGTCGATTTTTATTTTAAAATGCCGATTTTTTTATGTATATTCTAAAGAGGTTATGTCACTGGTTTTGACATGGTGACGTAATCGGTAATTTTTTTAAATTGGAATAGATGTCTTGTGGTACCTCATCTGAAAGGCCTTTCAATACTGCATTCAATGATAATAATTAATTAGATTTTTTTTTGTACAGGGTGAACAAAAATTAATATTTTATGTCAATAAGAGAAAAACTTTATATCCAACAAAATAGAACAGTTAAATAAGATGTTCGAAATGCCATCCACCAGTCTCTTGACAATAAGCAAATCTACGGACACATTCCTCTTGCACATTGCGAATAACTTCCGGAGTAATTCTGTTAATTTCGATCCTAAGTCGATTTTTCAACTCTTGTAGATTTTGCGGCCTATCTACATAGACCTTCGATTTCAAATAACCCCACAAGAAAAAATCCAGGGGCGTAAGATCTGGAGATCTTGGGGGCCACTCTATCGGTCCGCGTCTACCAATCCACCTCCTAGGAAAACAGTTATTCAAAAACTCGCGAACATCACGTGACCCCTAAAACTTTGCCCCTGACACTGTTTTTATCGTTATCCATAATTTTTTGATGTTCCGTACACATGACAAGTTTGCAAATTTAAAGCATTTTAGGGGTGACGGAACCATGATTTTACCACAAATTTGCAATTTTGTAAATTGCGTTAATTCAAGGATTATTGTATTTCCGGTTGAAAATTGCGTGTGCAAATTTTACAAGGGATATAGAAAAGAAGTTAGGGAATATACCTGCAATTTGCACAATGTTCGCAATTTTGTCTAAGGAGATATTGCTAATTAACGTTTTATGCGAATTTGAGTAATTTCCGGTCACCGGATGAGTGTGCAAATTTTTATATTTAGTCTTTACTGGATGCCTCAACATACGGCAGTGCTAAAGAAATGTTTGTAATTAATGTGAATTGACGGTCTATTTTGACTGGCCTAGTAGCTATATGTTTGAATTTCGCTAGTCGCCGCCCATTTCGTATCACAAGTTGATGTCCCAAACGAAATTGTTTGGAGATTCTCTTTTGATCGGAATCGAACTATTTTCATGGGTCTTTCGTTTGAAATGAAAAATGAAAAACAAAAACTTTTTAACAAAAAATTAAACCGACGAAATACGGAACTGAAAAGTAAAAAATAAAATAAACCTTCTTAGTCTCAATAACTAAGCTCCTAAACTAATGTAAGTAACTAATTTTGAGTCGGCGCCAAACAAATAAGCAAATGAATTAGGTAAGGCGTAAAATGATGGCATCGAGTTGCGCGGTCACAATCTGATAATTTTTTTGAAGTAATTTAATGATGTTCGTTGATTGTTCGTTTACTTACATTAGTTTAGGAGCTTAGTTACTGAGACTAAGAATGTTTATTTTATTTTTTACTTTTCAGTTTCGTATTTCGTCGGTTTAATTTTTTGTCAAAAAGTTTTTATTTTTAATTGTTTTGTGGCTAAATCTACTAATTACTAACTACTTGTTTTTTGATTACTCCCAAAATACTTACTTACCCACCTTACTTCAACTATTACCAGTTAAATAATATGATTATCTACTTTTACTATTTATTGTAATATAAATTATTTTTGTTGTTCTGGTTTGTTTATTTCATTACTTTGTATATCATTCCATCCTCTCATAGAATATAATGATATTGTGATAATGACAATGTTCAGAAGTGAAAAATCAATTATCCCCTATTTTTCTACCCGTAAGGGTGAACAATTCCATTCGAAATCCAAATATGATCAACTATGAGGTATATCCTATCTGATAAAAAAAAAATCCAAATCGAAGATCCCAGTACAAAGTTATGCCTGATAGAATCGGTTAACGGACCAGAATTCAGAGGGTGAGTGATCAATATCCTTAATTTTGCTACCCTTAGGGGTGGATTTCATCTTTTAAATCCGAATGGGACCAACTTCAAAGAAAACCCTATCCACTGGAAAAAAATATCGGAATCGGACGCCTCTGTGAAAAGTTATGCGTGATCCTCCTCCTCCTTTTTGGTTTCGTCGGTTAAAAAAAGAAGCACCTAAAACAAAAACAGAGCCAACAAAAAAGCATCGAAAAGTTTCTAAAAAAAACACCACTCTCCTCAAAACAAAATTGAATGATATAATATGGAACATAGATAATGAAATCTCACCATCCACCAATTTTGAAATATTTATTAATCAATTCAAACAGGCATATAACGAGTCGTGCCCACTAATGCCTAACACAGCAATGCGTCCAAATACCAAGTGGTACACGGATGAGTTGAAACAGGAAAAAAATGATCTGGACAATGCTTTCCATATGTATAGGCAATCTAGCAGCACCTGTTTGGAAAGGATTTATAAAATAAAAAGGAAAAATTATCGTAAGTCGTTAAGAAATGCAAAGAGAGAAAAACTGAATGAAAATATATGTAGTGCTGATAACAAAATCAAACAAATCTGGAGAGAGGTAAACGCAAAACTGGGAAGGATGAATCATGAAACAAGGGATGTTCACCTCAACATAAATAATGTTGAAGTTATGGATCCTGAAATAGCAGCAAACTGCTTTGGAGAATATTTCTCAAGTATAATCGAGGAAAAAATGAAGGAACACTTCGGATCCGACAGATCTCAAATATGTACAACTGGAGAAATACTCCCTCATACCTTTTCGAACCAGCCACGACCGAAGAAATAAAATCAATAATTCGTAACCTGAAGAATACCATGTCAACTGGTCCAGATGATGTGCTAGTGAAAGTTGTGAAAGAAGTCTGTGATAGTATAACTGACCCCTTAACATCTCTTATTAACTTATGCATTGTGAACGGTGAATTTCCAACTATTCTGAAACTCAGTAAAATTATCACTGTACATAAAAGTGGAGACAAATCTGACATTGACAACTATAGACCCATCAGTCTCCTCAGTATATTTTCAAAAATACTTAGAGACTGATATATAACAGACTCATCGATTTTTTAGTCAAACACAATATATTAGTCGAATCCCAACATGGATTCAGGGCAGAGAGATCCACTGAAACTGCAACCACTCTATTCGCAGACTATCTATATAAAGCAATTGATGATAAGAAATATGTTTCGGGAATTTTCTTCGACCTGTCGAAAGCATTCGACTCTATTGATAAAGACTTTGTGGCCTCTAAGTTATATAATATTGGTATTAGAGGGAATGTATTGGAACTAATCAAATCATTTTTATGCAACAGGAAAATATTTGTGAAAATGAATGGGGTAGAATCAGATGAATTTACGATGAATACTGGGGTGGCGCAAGGCTCAATTCTTGGTCCACTGATCTTTCTTCTCTTTCTCAATGATCTTCCAATGAACATCAGTAAACGTTTCCATTTGATTAATTTTGCTGATGATACAACTTTAGGAATAGCCGAGCCTACCATGGGAGACATGTCTGAGGCTATTGAACAAGCAATTCAGGAAATGACAACATATTGCAACTCAAACAAACTTATGTTAAATCCCCATAAAACCAAAATCATATTTTTTAACAAAAATATGGAGTTGCGTAATGAATTCATTCAGATCCACCATTTCACAAAGTTTCTTGGTGTGACAATTGACGAATCACTTTCATGGTCTAAACACATCGAACTAACATCTAATAAACTTTCTAAGTCATACTTTGCCATCAATCAATTAAAATATGAGCTCCATGAAAGCATCTTGATTCAAGTATACTATGCACTTGTCTACTCAGCCTTATCATTCCACATCATACTATGGGGAAATGCAACGGAGATAAATAGGATATTCATAGCCCAGAAGCGAATTATCAGATTGATGTTTAATTTGAAACCACGCGATTCATGCGAGAGACATTCATAAATAAGAAAATACTGACCGTCTGCTGCATTTTTATACTCAAGTGTTGCTTATATATTAAAAAGAATGAACATAAATTAGAAAAAAATAATACTCATCACCAATACAAAACAAGAAATGGCGCTAATTTATTGACCTTGATCCACAAAACATCCACTTTTGAAAAATCGCCAACTTATGCTAGCAGCAAAATATACAACAAGCTCCCTGTCTCCATCAGGAGTTGCATTGCTTTCGATAGGTTCAAAACAAACCTCAAACATCTGTTATATTCAAAAGCTTATTATACATTACAAGAGTACTTTGATGATTCCCACATATTGGAACCTATTAATTAGAATTAGTTGGTAGCCATAGTCTAATTTCTCACCTCTCGAATCTTTTTTTTTTAATTTTTTATATGGGTATACATATTATATTTAGGGTCATGTGTTCTTGTAGCAGTGAGTTGACATTCGTATCTTGTGCATTATTTTATTTATTTATTTAACTGTATCGTATCCTATTGTTTTATACATCTACATATTAAATTTATCATAATTCTTGACTTATCCAATACCATGTACCTGGTTTTTTATGGATCAATAAAGTACTATTCTATTCTATTCTATTCTATTCTATTCTATTGGCTTATTTCGTTCAATTTTCGACAAAAAAAATCTCAATTTTCCAAAAGAATTCAATATCTTCAATTAGTAATCTAATCCTTACTGAATTCACCTACTAAATTTGAGTTCCCAAAGTGTAAGTGTAAGTTTCTCTATGCAATTTGAAATAAAAATACACTACATTGAACGCTCACTTCAAGATCGAGAATGGAACAAGAGAGACTCAGCAATTTATCAATTATGTTTATAGAAAATGACTTAATAGATTTCCTTCCTCTCGACGAATTACTTAAATATTTTGCCATTTAAAAGGCAAGAAAAGAAAGTTCTGATTAAACAACTTTATAAAAGGGCGTAAATTTATATTTTGCATGCAGGCGGCCGCTTAGCACGGCTCGGCAGTTGTAATGACAACGTATTGCCAATATTTCAATTTCTACGTAGACGATAAAAACCACCGAGTGTATATTTTCCCTAAAACATTTATTATGTCATTTGATAACTAATTAATGTGTTATCATCTCTTGATAAAAATTGCAGCAATTAATGCATTTGTTTCACCCATTTATGAAGGTCCAAGGTTTGCCTAATGACATTCGAACATACTTTTTATATTTCCAATTAGTGTGTTACAACCATAATGATATGCATAATTTTTCAAAGTTACTCAATGCAAATGGTTGATTTTTTTTTTAAATAAAAATGGAAGACGTTTTATATAATTATAAGTGTTGTAATTAAGCATAAATCGGTCTTTGGTCAAGGAGGACGCGGACTTTGTCAATTTCCTAGGCGTAATGGAGTTGTTTTTGTGCAATCTTTACAACGTTATTGCTTTGAAATGGTGGAGAGATACTTATCATGAGAAAAAAAACGAACAAAATGGAATAAGTATTTCTGTATGAGCGCGATTAAAAAGTTGTTTTCAATTTTTGGAGCTTCAATGCAGTCAAAACCCGTTTTGAGATGATTATTGGTTATAAAATAAAATGGAAAGACATGTTCGTCCGGCGAATTCTTTTTTTAAAATCATTACCTCATTCGCATCAATCATTTGGTGGAGTATAAAAATGAAGCGTCCCTATTATGCTGAATGTTTGAAAAAGCACGTTCATTTACGTAAGCTATTTCGACAGAGTAAAAAATATTCGACTGAATATTCAAAGTAATTTCTCAGAGTTGAAGTATACTCTGGAAATCAACGCGAGGTATTCTGATCACTCTGATTTTATACTGTGAAAAACTGAATATTTTTCCTATATTTAGATTGGTCGTAATCTACATAAAGATATATACTGAAGTAGTTATTTTTAGTGGAGATAATGTGGATTTGGCTTTCCCCTTCTCCATGAAAAAAAGGGAATATCTGGAATTTTGTAGAATCTTTTCCGATGTGGAAATCACAGAAAAATAAAAACTGTTTAACAAAAAATTAACAAAAGAAACTGAAAAGCAAAAAATTTAATAAACCTCCTTAGTCTTGAATTGGGTAAAGCGTAAAATGATGGCAGCGGGATCTGCGGGATGCACAGCGGCGTTTTGGCAATTTTTAACCGACGAAACCAAAAAGGAGCAGGTTCTCTAGTCGACCGTTTGATCACGCATAACTTTTTACTTAGGCGTCCGATTCCGATAATTCTTTTTTCAGTGGATAAGGTGGTCCCATTCGAATTTAAAAGATGAAATCCACCCCTAAGGGTAGCAAAATGAAGGATATTGATCACCCACCCTCTGAATTCTGGTCCGTTAACCGATTCTATCAGGCATAACTTTGTACTGGGTTTTTCGATTCGGATGATTCTTTTTTTAATAGATAGGGTATACCTTATATTTAGATTTCGAATGGAATTATATACCCTAACGGGTAGAAAAATAGGGGATAATTGATTTTTCACTTATGAACATTGGCACACACATACGTAGTTGACAATGACAGATCGCTACTGACATTATTTCTGTTCCACATCCGTCAAAACAATTATATTCTATGAGAGGATGGAATGATATACAAAGTAATGAAATGAACTAACCAGAACAACAAAAATAATTTATATTACAACAAATAGTATTATAATCATATTATTTAACTGGTAATAGTTGAAGTAAGGTGGGTAAGTAAGTATTTTGGAAAAAAAAAAATTTTACCAAAAAAGTAATAAATAAAAATTTTTAACAAAAAATTAAACCGACGAAATACGGAACTGACAAGTAAAAAATAAAATAAACCTTCTTAGTCTCAGTAACTAAGCTCCTAAACTAATGTAAGTTACTAATTTTGAGTCGGCGCCAAACAAACAATCAACGAACATCATTAAATTACTTCAAAAAAAAAACGTCACCGCGCAACTCGATGCCATCATTTTACGCCTTACCTAATTCATTTGCTTGTTTGTTTGGCGCCGACTCAAAATTAGTTACTTACATTAGTTTAGGAGCTTAGTTACTGAGACTAAGAAGGTTTATTTTATTTTTTACTTTTCAGTTCCGTATTTCGTCGGTTTAATTTTTTGTTAAAAAGTTTTTATATTAAATAAATTTAATGATCTTCGTTGAGTGTTTGTCGTCGGTTTAATTTTTTGTTAAAAAGTTTTTTTTATGCTAAAATCCACTAATAACTACCTACTCAATTGACTCCAGGTATCCATTATGTTGTAGTATCATCAGAACTATAGTAAATTTCAAGAATTACGTAGAATAAATTCTCAGAACACTAATTTCCGAGACTTCGAAATACATAGGCGTGCATAATTTACAAATGCTACGTTTTATTTAATATGAATAAACGTTGAAAGAATATATTTCACAAAGTGTATGATGAATGTTTTTGTAATTTGTTAGTACATATTTGAAAATATAGAATTAAGGTTTCTACTGTTATTTCTTAAACTACCTACCTTAAATTTAATATATACGTAAGTTTAGTATAGAGTGTTAAAAAATCTGAACAACTATACTAAAACAAAATAAAACGAAAAATATGTAAAATATTACGATTTATTTAATTAAAACCGTATAAACAATATTAATTGGAGGAAATGTAAAATAAACTTCTGAGCTACAGTTTACAGTGTTATGCTTCCTCATATTCTGTTTCAGACGAATTGTCATCTGCTGCAAGATCAATTATTATAGGCTCTATTCTGCTGACAATACTAAGATCAAGCTCCCACATATTTTTCTCAATTTCCATAACGTGATTAATACTGAAAAGGGGAAACATTCTCAATTTGATATTGATAAAAAGTTTATCTTTCAGTCGCAGATGATTCCACATCTGATTTTATGTTCATCCTGTTAATATTTTCAACAAATCAATACATTGTTTTCCAATTTTCTGTCGTTACTTCAGATATTGATTTAAGGAAAAGATTAGTCAGATCTGATAAATTATAATTTGTGTTATTTCGAGCAACGTTACCTTTGACTTGAGCCCATATTAATTCAATTCAATTTAATCACAATGATAGGGTCGTAGGCGAAGTATTTCAATTCCTCGTTTTTTCTATCTCCTCAACGACATATTTTTTATAATTTTGTTTATGAATGTTGGCAATGGCTAATAATTCTGCTTTTGTCATTGTATCGTTAAAGATTAATTTCTTAAAAATTAACCACGTTGCAATTTCATTTTTCTTCCATTGAGTAGTTGGTAAACGTTCAACTAATCTGGAGTGGTAACTTGTATTGTCCATCACAATAACTGAATTTTTAGGTATGAATTCAATAATTTGTTCGAAATATTCTTCAAACACGTCTCCGTTCCTCTCTTCGTGATAATCAGAGGTTTTTTTATTCAAACAAAACTAGACCCTCCTCGAGAAATCCATTTCGAGGTGTTTTTATATTTTTTTCTTTCCAAACTCTTCCTACAGAATGCCCTTCATTATCCCACGTTTCGTGTAAATAATAAATGTTATTGTTTTCTGTCCTATTTTTTAATTTTTCTTATGTAGTCTCGTCTCCAACATACAATATCTTCGGAATCATAAGCATTGACTGTCTGCCAAATTTTTCGTATTTGAAGTTTAATTCATGTAAAACTTTCCAAAGTTTAGTTCTACTTATTGTGGGCAAATCAGGAAGTTGGTATTTGCTTGTTAAAAAAAATTAATGGACTATCCTACGAACTGCATTTTTTTTAAATCATCCAGCTTCACTTTTGATAATTTTGGTCTCCATGGTCTCGGTTTGGGTGAGGTTATACCAGCAGATTTTTTTTCCTTTAAAATTTTATATATATAGTTAATTTTCCATATCCCATTGCTGTAGACGACATTTCAACAGTATTAGAAGGATTCTGTTGCTAAAAATAATTGTAGACATTCAGTATAACACTCTTTTCGTTAAGTGATAAATGGTCCATCACAATTACGTCTGATTTCTTCACTCGCCTATAATTGACTGGAAAAACTATTCTGATAATAATGAAGGAACCCAAACAAATAATGTAATTCCTGGAAGTACGCCTATGACCGGCTGATACTCGGTAGCCTATTATTCTAACAATAGCAGGTAAATACATTTTATGATAATCTGGGTGATGTGCAAAATTGTATATCTAAATAGACGAAAATAATGTAAATTAAGCTGAAATATTGCCGTTGTACGATAAGCACAGGTACTAAAATATGCATACCAAATTAGTTTGTTTTCTGAGAATTTACTCTACATTATTCTTGAAATATACTAAACATATAAGTTTCAACAGAATCGGTTCACAGATGAAAAATCAATCATCCCCTTTTTTTTCTACCCTCAGGGGTGGATTATTTTTTTCCAAATTCAAATATGACCAACTCTGAAGTATACCCTATTCAATAAAAAAATAATCATATAAATCGGATAACCCAGTACAAAGTTATGAGTGATAGAATAGAAAATAAAAAATACGCGTCCACTAGGTTAAAAATTATTTTAGATAAAAAATGATTATTTGAATTTCATTTCGGTTTCACTCGTGTGTTTATTTTCAGATGCCTTCCATTGGAACTTCATGGATTACAAATAATAAAATTCTGCCATCATGTATACCATTCTGTTCCCTCTAAGATAAGTTATATTTAGCATAAGATTGCATAACTGAAGTTTTGTCTTTGTCAATGTGTTACAGTAACTTATTTATCAGTGAATAAAATAAACAAATGAAATAAAATATACTTTGTTGACTTGGTACTATGTATTGAAGGAGAATCAGAAATATTGAAAACATGTTATTTATCTTCCCAGACCTTGTCATTGAAATCATGCTTTAATGTACTTCATCGCATGTACTTCGAGAACATTTCGTTCTTCTACAACCATCATCAGTTTTCTCTTTGCAAAAAAAATGTGTCGATTGTGACTATCCAAATTGATGTAGATCAACCTCGTATTTTGTGGGTTCATCTAAATTATAAATAATGCATTTTAAGACGGTCAAACAAAACTGTATGCATCACTGAAGAGTTAACAAGACTTGATTCAATCTCTCGAAATGATAGATATATCGTTAAATCTGTAGAAAAATGTATGTCCAACAAGTGAAAATTTAAATTTTAATTCATAATTCTTTCAATTTTTTTATTGAAACTCAGAATTTTATATACATAGATATATTTCTTAATCCATTTTCAAAGAACTGGTAAAGTTATTGAACAGGTCATAAACTAATTTTGACTAAAATTATAGATATTGCCTTTCAGGAACAATAATTATAGTACACAAACAATAATACATTCAATACTTAATTCTAACACATATTTAGAAACAAAACTACTTTTTTTCAAACAATCGATGGATCTCTCAATGCTCTCAATTAAATTCATCGATTTAACTTTTTTTCTGAAATTATCCAACGTAGAAACCAAAATTGGGTAATATATTATACTTGTATACTGACATGTTTGAAGGGGCATACATTGTATCTTCTATGGATTGAGAAATAAAAATTGGCTTGATAACCAGCCAGAGATATTTTGCAAAATGAATAGTGTGCTGTAGAATATCCTCATTCTTTTCCACAAACAAAAGTATAGAGTCATCAGCGTATAAACAAAAAAATGTATCTGGCAAAAAAATAGTCAAATGATTCATATATATTCTGAATAAACCTGGCCCAAAGACAGGACTTTGAGGTACTCCCATTTCATTTTGAATTGGAATTTGTATACTTTTTACCTTTTGATTTATCCTTATGTTCCGTGTACCAATTCGAAAATAAGATTTGAACTATTCGTGAAATTTTCCTCTGATTCCAGAATCATAAAGCAAAAACTCATGTTGTACACAGTTCAGTTCTGGATATTGCGAATACTGCAAAATGATTCTCAATAGATTCTTAAAAAAAATGTATTCATTGTCGAACGAACCGTGTTGATTTTGCGTTCTTTAATGCTTTATACTCGGTTTTCTAATGTGAGAGAGTGATAAATTAGGGTCACTTAATTTGCAAAACAATAGAAAGAGGAGTTTTCTGAATGAAATTTATGTGACAGCGGCGTAACTACAGGTAGTTCATTAATAATAAGTATAATAAAATTAATTGGAAGGTATTGGAAAAAATTAATATAGGTAATAATAATATGAAAATATATAAATTGGAATAAATATTATTAGTTATAAGAAAACTACTATTTACAATAAAACAACTTAATCATATTCCGAGTAGTTCGATGAACTATCGTCGTTGGGCTCCAGATAAATAATAATCAGCTTCCCACATTGTTTCTTCTATTCCAATCACATGTTCGACGCTATTTTTCGCAATCCACTGTCTTTATTCCCTCTTGCAAGAGCTTTTCAACGTCTCTTAGGTTAAAAGTAGTGTCACAGTTTATAGCTAAAGAAGCAGTTCGCTCACTTTCAAAGGTAACATCCACTCCAGGGAAAAATGCCCATATTAGTAACACAGAACTGCGGTATGCGCGAGGGATACAAAACGCCAAGTAAACGAACTGATTCTTTAGCTATAAACTGTGGTAGTTATATTCCGTTTTGAAGCGATTTCGTCGACAACAAATTTCGTACAAAGAGTTTATTCAACTTTACAATCTCCAGTAGCTCCTTTTTCAGCATATCTTTGTAAAATGAATTCTTATTTAAAGTAAGCCAATGAATGATGTCTTTTTTTTGCAAGACGTTGGTATTTTTTCGGATGTTTTTGAGTCCTAGCTGGCATTATCCATGACTATAACAGATTCAGGAGGAAGTATTCTTCAAAAACATCAGCGTTTATGTCTTCATGATAGTCCGTTTTGATTAAAATGCTAGTAAGCCACCATCGACCAATGATTTTTCGTCGAAAAAATCTCGCAAGAATCCATTCGTTTACGCTGTAATTTAATTTATTTCTTGTATTTTATTATACCTACATATGCTCGTGTCGAAATAATTTGATTTGTTCCGAAATAAATAAAAAAAAAATTGTTTGAAAAATAATTAGGGGCCTTCACTCCTTTGTTGCCCCAGGGCCTCCACACCTTTTAATCCGGCCCTGAAATTAGTATTCAACAACAGTTTGCACAACTACAACATACGAAGAAGGGCAGATATACGAGTCTCAACAAAAATCAAAAAAAGCTCAGAAAAATCTATTTTCCATAAAGGCATAGTGCTTTACAATGAATTAGAAGATTTCTTGATAATATGTCTGTTACGCGAGAGTCACCCATGATTGTCACCATTACTCTAGCACCTACCCAGTTCAGAAGTTTTAATGTGTTTGAATTACAATGTTTCTACTATTATTTTCTATTGTATAATTTATTTCTTACATTTTTAGTGTGATATATTTGTTATACTTGTGACTGTAACCAAATTGTATTGTATATATATTTTTAATATTTTTACTTTGACAATGTGAAATTAGCTTTATGTGCTAAATAAATAAATATTTAAGCGTTGTCCATTGTTAGGGGCTAATCATATTAACAGTCATTAAGCTGGCTGATACGAAATATCTTCAACCAACTTTACATGGTTATTGATTATACTTGGACCAATAGATATCCTCCTCATTTGAAGAGCTGGAAAAACGGTTTAATCAGGAAAATTGTAGCATTTTTTCTGAATCGCCAGGAAATGTAAATAGAAAAACAATTGAACGTCGCATTAAAAAGTTATGATATAAGCTTTTGTTTTTTCTAATGGGACACCCAGTATATTATTGCATTTTTGGGTTCTAAGGAAAATTCTAGATATGTTTCATCCATGATGTCCTGTATCTACTTCCACATTCCTATCTTAGTTTTTCATAAGCTATCCAATGAGATCAACTTTAGATTTAACCTCGTACGCCTATGAAATTCGGCGAAGACGACTCGGTTTTACAGTTCAATGATGATTTATTACTTTCTCACATTAGGAAATAGAGTATAGCATCAGCAATTTCCACGTGAGAGCCTTGTAACAAAGCTTTTCAGCGACCCTGTGGTTATTATTATTTATAATATAATGTAAAGGTGGGAAATTATTGTCCGAGAGAAATCACTTTCACATTATATATTTGGCTAAATCTTATCAGTGGTTGGAGATCATCTTCCTAGATCTTCTACTGAAATCGTCAAGCGACGATGATGTTGGAGTGAATAGGTTCGGATCTCGACGGCCATTGATAAGTACGTTCGATTTTCGATTCATTCCAACATGCACATTAAATTATGGAAGTGAAGTATTCGCGAGTGTGTGTCGATTCCTATAGCCTCGATAGCTCAATGGTGAGAGTGTATGTCTAGAAAACATAAGGTTGTGGGTTCGAGTCCCACTTGAGGATGCTTTTTTTCTTTAATTTAATGATCTGTCCATTATGCCACAAATTCCTTTTTCATGATTATTTATAATATTCTGTTGAAGCAAAATAAAAACATCCGTCGAAAAAATACGGGCTCTGTGTTGTATCTGAACTCAATTTTGATATTAAAAATATGGGAGCCATGTTTTTGTGCCGACATTCCATGCATAAGATAAAATGCAACCATTCGCAAGACGTGAAACGATTATATCCCATTTCGAACAAAAGTCGGATGACTGAATTCATATTTAAACATGTTACCGAGGTACCACATTCTATTTTCTCAGCATATTTCCTTCTTGTGAAGTAGCAGACAATGTGGTTAAGCGTGCAAACTAGCGGTTTACGAAATGCAGTTACGCAGATGGTCGCATGAATAAACAGCAATAATAAAACGGAGTGAATGTGTCTTGAAACAGTAAAACGATACTTTCATTCAGGTTCTTTATAAAAAAAGAATTGATGATCTCTTTTATGGATTTTCATACTTTACAGCGCAATGGCATTGCCCATAAAGGTTAGAACGTTGGTTAAACGGGAAAAAGTTAGGTATTTTGCAATAACTTCCATCGGTGAAATCTATAGGGCCGCTGGGGAAAGTCGAGATGGCTCCGGTTTGTTCAGGTAGCTCCCATAAAAAATTCTTTAGATATATATTTCAAAATTTGGGTAAATATTAGAACAATGCTTTTATGAACATTTTTTTTTATTTCACATAACATTACCCAATCACTGTTTTCTAGAAAATTCAGAAATGGGACTGAGTAATCTTCTTAATTACCTAGTTGGGGTTTTACCTGCTACCAAATATATATTTCCTTGCGAATTTCTTGGTGACAAACTTTGAATCACTTATAAAACAACATTTTTCACTTAGGAAATGTGATACAAATAATAACAGACATCCTGTTGATTGGTTTGACAAAAATTTGAGAAGCATAGGGATACATTATCATGTATTAAAACGATTTCTGACTCGACTAGGAATCCACGTGACTTGAGAGTTTACAACAATTTCAAAAAACATTATATATGTACAATAATTGAAAGTAAAAAACGTACTTATGATAGTTATATTGCAAATTCTGAAAATAAGGCTCGGGACAGTTGGCGATTAGTGAACTATGAAAGGAACAAACATACAGAGCCGGATTAAGAGGGGGGCAAACGGGGCTGCAGCCCCGGGGCCTCCACAAGAGAGGGGCCTCCACAATATAAATTTTTAGGTAAAATTTCCTAACAAATACCGAAGGATATGCAAAATTATATATAAAAAATATGACAACAAAAGAGCAGTTCTCCCACTTTTTCCTCTCATTTTTCGCTTTAAACATTCAAAAACATGTTTCGTATTGATTTGTTGAAAATAAAAACAGGATGTTCATAAAATCAGATGTGGAATCATCTGCGACTGAGAATGTTTCCCTTTTCATGTTTCGTATTCTTGTCAAAATCCATGCTTAATATTAATCTTCGATCTGATGAATCATGTGTATATGCGAGAAACAACAATATTATATCGTATCGAAATTAGCTGTAAAACCAAGAACAATTGAATTAAAAAAAAAATATACATTTTTTTCTGTCGATATATTCTTCGAATGACACAAGCGATCTAGATACACAATGAAATTCAATAATCATAAGCAAAAGAAAATAATATTTCAATTTATGAATATGATTGCATCAAATTATTTATAAGAGCCCTGTGCGCATTCCATAATAGAACAAAAGTTCAAATTCTGTTGACTATTTTTCTGCCGATTTTACAAACACTTTGCCCGTCTATACCTGTTTTTCCTATTTATTGGCGTTGACAAGTGTCCGCTGAGTGGCGCGCTTGTAACAGAGAAATCCCCGAAATCTGAAAGTGTGTGTCTAAGAGAAGGATAACATTCCGCAACAAATGTAAATCCTTCTGAAAAAGGACTATCAAAAAGACCAATCTAAGATGTTCTACTATCAAATTCTTGAAAACCAAAATTTCAGAGCTACATTCTCAAACATTGAAATTACAGTGATTATTTTTTGACATTGCTAGAAACCAATGGAAACGTTCAATTCAAATAATTCATATACGTTTTGGCCAATCAATAGTGGGAATATTTTACCTAGAAAATTGTCGCGGGAATAATTTGAGGTATTTTGTTTTTATTGTCTAACAACCTATATTTTCAATTTGACTTCTGTCATCAATTCGCATGAAAAGTGTGAAATGAATCAAAACCGGTTTAGTACATTATATAATTTTGCAAGGAAATGTGTTTATGATCGTATTATCAAAAAATAATCTAAAGAATACCACACGAGAGTTCGATATAGTAGAAAATAATTATCTAGATTTCTTTCTCGAACTTGTTGGCAATAGCCACTCGAGCCAGTTGGTCTCTCTTGTCTATTGCCTGGCAACAAGTTTTCGAAAATCTGTCGAATTATTTTCACTCTCTTGTGATGATGTCAAATTGCACTGGAAAGCGCTCATTTTCCAAAATGAAAAAAATTGACCAATTACGATGAGACAAAGCCGCCTATCAAAGTTATCGCTTCTTAGCATTGAGAATGATTTTCTCCGGATGCTGGATTTGACCGAAATCATCAATGATTTTTCGTCGAAAAAAGCTCGCAAGAATCCATTCGTTTACGCTGTAATTTAATTTATTTCTTGTATTTTATTATACCTACGTATGCTCGTGTCGAAATAATTTGATTTGTTCCGCAATGAATGAAAAAAAATGTTAGGAAAATAATTAGGGGCCTCCACTCCTTTGTTGCCCCAGGGCCTCCACACCTTTTAATCCAGCCCTGCAAACATACTTCCAAAAGAACTGTACACGTTATCGAAACTTCTGAATTCAGCAACTTTTTCGCCTCAATTGCAGAAGATATAATCAACACACTTCCCAAAGAAAAAACAGATTCTAATGCAATCACATATATGAAAGACATAGCTACTCCTTGTTATTCATTTTTCATAGAGCCCATCACTGAAAATGAAGTGACAGAAGCAATCGTTTAATTTAAAAATTCCGCTTGCAGTGACGTGTACAATATAAATAGCAAAATTATAAAAAACTTGACAGATATTTTAGTTCGACCACTAACATTACTTTTCAATTCATCTTACGTGATGGGAATTTTCCTGATGTTTTTAAGTTAACAAAAGTTATACCTCTCTTTAAGAAATGCGACGTTGCCAAAATTGAAAACTATCGTCCAATATCAATAATCCCAATTTTCTCAAAACTTTTTGAAATAATTCATGTATTTGGAATCCAAACAGTTCATCGACCAATGCCAATTTGGGTTCAGAAAAAATGTAGTACAACCCAGGCAGTTTTCAGGATAGGGAGTGACATAGTGGAAGGTCTGGAGAGAGGCAAAAGTGTATCAATTACCTTATGTGATCTCTCCAAAGCCTTCGACTGTGTCTCTCAAGAAATACTAGTCGAAAAGCTGGCGTTTTTTGGAATAAGGGGTTTGCCGCTCGACTTCTTCAGATCATACTTGACAAATCGAAAACAATGTGTGAGCATTAATAACTCATCATCTGTTTATAGACCTATCATACATGGAGTACCGCAGGGCTCTGTGTTAGGACCTCTCCTATTATTATTTCACAATATGTATCCTAAGACTTGTATTACTTTTGCGGATGACACAACTTTGGTCGATGCTAACACGAAAATTTAATTAAACTCGGAGGAAATGGTTTCCTTCCAATAATTGAAATAACACGATAAATCAAGAATCCTATCATCTCAACGAACAGAACAAGGATGAGTTAAAATGATTCCAACAACTATGAAGAAAACTCTCAAGCTCCATAATCGTGTTACGAAATTTGAGTAAACAGTTATCCATAGATACCATGAGATCATGTTATTTCGCTCTGTTTCATTCTCATCTCAGTTAGGTACGTTGCTGTGGAGAAACTCTTATCATGCTAACAATATTTTCCGTTTGCAAAAACGTGCTATTAGGATCGTGCTGGCTTCAGAGACCATTGTAAAGAAATTTTTAAAAGTTTAAATATAATGCGCCTTCCATAATTATATATTTTTGTTTCATTAATAGAAATCAATAAAAACAGAGCCAACCTAGAGACAAATGCTGATGCCCATTACTATTCGACAAGAAATGCTGATCGCCTGAGATCACCTCATCACAGGCTCACTAAATCGACAAGAAATTCTCTAGATTTGAATTTATTCAATCACTTACCTAGGAGTATCAAATCATTAAATAATACTGGAAAATTCAAATCCATAATTAAGACATATTTTGTCTCATTGTTTCTATACAGTTGAAGAATATTTCCACACACCATTTGTTGAATTTGAGCGACAAAACTATCAGGGATCAGGGTAACCGCTATATCACCGGTGATCAGTAGCAGATTTTTTTTTCGAGGTTATTCAAAACACTGGATTGTTCAATGATTTTAAATTGAACATTTTAAATTTTATATATTTAAATTTTAAATTTCAAATTTTATATACTTATTTTATATTTTATCTTTTATGTGCATGTATTTGTAGCTAGACTTTTTATCTGTTTTATCTGTTTCTTTTTCTTTGCCAAAATTGGCTCACCGTAAACAAACTGGAGTGTTTAACGGTTTGCAATTTGAAATTTATATAATTTCACATATTATATTTTGTATACTTCGAATTTGTAAACTTCGAAAGTACATATATACTGAGTTTCTTCTTTACCATAATTGAAAACAATATATTTTTTGTAAATTGGTTGAATAAAGATTCTTCATATATATATATATATATATATATATATATATATATATATATATATATATATAAATATTAATAGGGGGAATAAAAAAAAAAAAACTCTTGTAAGTTTAACTTTAAATTGGTTTATTCCATCATCAGGGAACTACAATTTATTAAAAAAGATTACATACTAGAGATTATCATTGAGTGAATTGATAATACTTACAACTTAGGTGAGAATGGATGACACGATGTTCAGTAAAAAATATTTTTTGTCTTTTGACATTATGGTAATAAATAATGAGAAATGTAAAACAGAGAAATGAACTAATGTTCAATTACTACACTTATATGTTAAAAATTATAAATAACACATGTTAAAATCTCTTCAACCATGTGGTTGGAATCAAAACTGACAGGTCAGAAATTAAATTCACATTAGACAGCTGTATGTGACATTGACATTGACACATGTCAAGTAATATTTATGTCACCCAGGGTGCCAACTGCGACAGTGGTACCAACTAGTGTGGTTTACTATTTCCTGTGATTAGGTTTTAATGAATGATGGAACTTGAAAATTATGATATTTATATTGTTGTGAGGATAATAAAGTTTAATAATGGATAAAATGCTCAGTTTATAATGTAATTGTACCAGAGTTTGATCTAGTTGGGTTTATGTCTAGTGACAGTAAATAAGCATAAATCTCACTCAAGTGATTGATATCAGTTTTTTTGTTGATACATTTGAGTGAAAAAAAACTGTCAACAAAAAAAAACAAAAAAAAACTGATATCAATCACTTGAGTGAGATTTATGCTTATTTACTGTCACTAGACATAAACCCAACTAGATCAAACTCTGGTACAATTACATTATAAACTGAGCATTTTATCCATTATTAAACTTTATTTTCCTCACAACAATATAAATATCATAATTTTCAAGTTTCATCATTCATTAAAACCTAATCACAGGAAATAGTAAACCACACTAGTTGGTACCACTGTCGCAGTTGGCACTCTGGATGACATAAATATTACTTGACATGTGTCAATATCAATGTCACATACAGCTGTCTAATGTGAATTCAATTTCTGACCTGTCAATTTGGATTCCAACCACATGGTTGAAGAGATTTTAACATGTGTTATTCATAATTTTTAACATATAAGTGTGGTAAGTTCATTTCTCTATTTTACATTTCTCATTATTTATTACCATAATGTCAAAAGACAAAAAATATTTTTTACTGAACATCGTATCATCCATTCTCACCTAAGTTGTAAGTATTATCAATTCACTTAATGATAATCTCTCATATGTAATATTTTTTAATAAATTGTAGTTTCCTGATGATGGAATAAACCAATTCCGAAAGCTTGGACAAACAAGAGTTTTCTTTTTGACATTGCTGCATTCCCCACTAGTTTATATCCTAACTAGTCAGCAAAGACTACCCTTTCATATATATATATATATATATATATATATATATATATATATATATATATATATATATATATATATATATATATATATATATATATATATATGAAAACCTATCCGAACACATTATACGCCTCTGCGGGGAAGGTATTTTTCAATTTAGTGAACACTATTCTACACTCCTTATTCGAAAATCCAAACTCCTTTGCGACCTTACTTTCCTCAAATCTTGTAGAGATCATAACGTTATCCCCAAAGCCTTCCGTTTAAAACATTAAGATAAATCATCATCAACCCAGCGCATTCTTAGAAAGTCCAGTCAAGCTCTGATTCGTAAAACCATCCACGACTTCAGACGAAACATTGATATCACTAACTCTTTTCTATATCATTTTATTGGCAAACTCTTATTAGCGAACATCCATCATGTAATCTGGGACTCTTTCTCTAGAATATCCCAAGAAAAAACAGACCATGTCAGCGCTCAGAAAACTTAAATTCAGAAAAAGAAACTGTCATCCCTATTACAATCCATCACTTCACCCACAATCATACACAATCCTCCAGTCCTAGTACACAATTTCTTCGACACACCACTCGATGACACCACCTTAACCTATTGTTCTACGCAATTTTCTCCGCGGTAAATATGCGACTTTCAAATGTCATTTATTATTGAAAAAAAAATCGGACGCACTGTATGCCTATTTGATCAGCATTTTCTATTTAGCCTCAGAAATTAACCTTCATGTTGGTAAGTGATCTTGCAATCAGAATCCCTTGAAAAGCTACCATTCATTCAAGACCTACTTTCGATTTTTTCATACTCACACACGAGTGTATCATCAGTCATGTCATCAGAGAGAACGTCGTTACCTTCGTTCTATTACACGTCCTATACATTTTCTCATTGTCTGTACAAAAAATATATCATTAGACTATTGCATGACCGTGTATATTATTGAAATCTTCAATGTTACGGCGTATAAAAATACGTGAAATAGGACGCCGAATATAAAAAAATTCTCATGACTTTGACATGAATGTATGAGAATTATTATTGCAGGAAATATAATCAAAAACTATCAAAACGACTACATGAAAACGCGTATTTCGTCACCTCTTGCACTAAAATTGCGCTACATTATTGTTTTCCCAACAATTATGGAAAACGCATGTGTAGGGAAACAGCATTTTTTATTATGCGTGGGGAAAATGAACAATATGAACATTTATTGTAAATGTAAGTCCACACCAAAGAAACTCATTTTAATCACAGTATCATTCTGTTGCTGCAACAAGAAACGTTCCGTCTACAGTACAGAGTGTTTCAATATTTGTAAACATGTGTAGTCCAGTCATTATAGTAAGTTCACCTCGGAATTCGAGATACCCAGCTGTAAGTCTGTAAATACTTGTATATTGACACCTTAAGAGTTGTCTCAAAACCTACATATGGTAGGGTGTAAGCAACTATTAAATTTCAAGGTCAAAGGTCACAAAAATCGGTTTTTTGCGCTTTTTTTGGAAATATCTCATTTCCTATGGGTTTTTTGCTATTTGTATTGATTATCAATATTGTAGAATACAAAATTCTCTACAAATTTTGTTTTAAAAATTTTTTATACGGATAACCGTTTTCGAGATAGAGGGCGGAGAGCGCGCGGTCACCGCATCACTTCAGGTCAACCGGTGCCTCCGGTCGAAAACGCGCCATATATAGTTGATGAACTATCAATAAATCAATGATTATAAATATTTGTCAATTTTTATTAACTATAATATTATATTTTATCATTTTCTTCATGCATTAAATCTATATCTATTCAATAATACTGATAACCGTTTACTAAAATTAAAAAATAATTAAGAGAAAAACTTAAATCATAATATAATTATATTCCCATTTACACTAATGACATTTTAAATAGAAAAATTCTTATCAAATCGAAATAACAAAGATAAGTTCATTAATATGTTAATTGAAAAATTACAAGCTGCAAATATTACTACTAAACAAGCCAGAGATGATGCGGATGTTCTTATTGTTGAAACTGCAATTGAAGAATCAAAGTCTAAAAAAACTGCAGTTATAATAGGACAAGATATTGATTTACTTGTCATTTTAAGGGTTGAAAAATCATTTTTAAAAGTTTTTGAGAAACTGACAAATTTGGATGAACTAGCTGCAGCATTTGAGGAAGAAAATTGTTCGGCCCAGAGATTATTAGAGGGTGGAACTCAAACCTTATTGGCAGTCTATAATGCTCCGAAATCTGTGAAAAGTCTCGATCATCTTCGTTATACGCATTACGTCAAGTCTACAAAACTTAATAAACCTGTGCAGCTTTCAAATATTCCACCAACAAGTGCAGCTGCTCATCAACATTTCAACCGTGTATATTATCAAGTTCAAACTTGGTTAGGACATGATTTGGAACCCCAGGTATGGGGTTGGGCAATGCGAAATGATTTTCTGGAGCCTATCATGACAATTTTACCACCTGCTCCAGAAGATTTGCTAAATACAATTTTCTGCAACTGCAAAAGTGGTTGTGGTTCGCGATGCGGATGCAGGAAAGCGGGCTTGCAATGCTCTTTAGCTTGTGGCCAATGTAATGGGCAAGCTTGTCTCAATGCTCTACCATATCAGAGCGACATTAACGAAGATGGAACCTTTGATCCCGAAATCATGGAAGAACTTGAGACAAATGTCGTTGAAGACGATAATGAAGACCAGTTTGAAATTTACCAGCAGCCAGAAGACGACGATGAAGAGGAAGAAGATGATTAAAATTATAAATTGTAGTTTTTGTACCCTTTATTCCATTTTTTTACTTTCAATAAAAAAAATTATTCAATGATATTTTTAATAAAAATATTAATTCATAATTTATTTGTTTTTTTTCATCATGTAAGAAGTTATTAATATTAATTAGGTTAAAATGCAAATATAATTCTTATATTTTCATTAACAATTCTGCAATTACATGGGCAGGTAAGTGTTGTTAAATAAATTAATACTGAATAAAAAGTGGATAAGTTAGGAAAAAAATGATAAAATATAATATAATAGTTAATAAAAATTGACAAATATTTATAATCATTGATTTATTGATAGTTCATCTACTATATATGGCGCGTTTTCGACCGGAGGCACCGGTTGACCTGAAGTGATGCGGTGACCGCGCGCTCTCCGCCCTCTATCTCGAAAACGGTTCACCGTATAAAAAATTTTTTCAAACAAAATTTGTAGAGAATTTTGTATTCTACAATATTGATGATAAATACAAATAGCAAAAAACCCATAGGAAATGAGATATTTCCAAAAAATGCGCAAAAAACCGATTTTTGTGACCTTTGACCTTGAAATTTAATAGTTGCTTACACCCTACCATATGTAGGTTTTGAGACAACTTTTAGGGTGTCAATATACAACTATTTACAGACTTACAGCTGGGTATCTCGAATTCCGAGATTCTTACCTAATTTAAGCTTAAATGACTGGAGTAGTGATGCTAAGATGGCTACAGGCAGCAGTGGCTGTAATTTGCAGAAAACGCAGAAAAAATCTGTAAATGTTTGAATATTGGACTTGGTCGACTCTTATAGAAAGAAAGACATGGTTTCGTACGTTTTAGGAGTTCATTAAATAAGGTTGATCCAATATAAGAATGTAGAATCGTTAATGGAAATATAAAACTCAAAATTCAAAAGGATGACAAGAACGAAATGCTACGTCTCCATGGGATAACACTTCGATTTCTTGCGATAAATTCCACTACTCAATATTTCTGTGCAGTTCAATTCACATTCATTAATTTTGCTGTTGTCCAGTTGAACGTCTTGTTTTAGCTTTTTTCTTTATTTACAATGAACGAAAAACAACAAAAGTTTACGCTGTACTGTGCGCTCGTTGCTTCCTATTTTGATATAACACACACGACACAAAAGTTTCTCAAACTAGTGTGTCCATACTGCGTCTGAGAATCAAAACTGTTTATCAATGTTTCTAAATTTCCTTTGACATTCAGAGGTAAATATCAAAGGAAATTCAGGATACCAGAAATAATAATTAGATAAGATAACCTAGATGAGCTGTATGGGGTCGGCTTTAGAATAGCCCTATGGTAAATCCTGCATGTCGTAAGAGGCGACTAAAAGGATAACCGTAGGTGGAAGATGGTCTCATCGCCCGGTGAAATACCACCATATCGACTGTGTGTACTGTGAAATGGATCATTCCATGTTTCAGTGTTCGGTCGATACTTTCCGGTCTCCCTCTTTCCTTTTCCCCAATTCCTCCTTTATTTTCAGGTGCATCCTAATAGTAATAATGATGAAGTCTCCTAGAGTAAAACACTCCGGAAGCAAAATACCTCTCCATTCGGATTTCCGGGCGAGAGGTACTCGAGGGGACTCAACATTAAAGATTAATTTTTGCAACATCCGCGGACTCAACAAGAACATCAATGACGTCCACCATCACCTACAGACGAAAAAACCGGATATTTTGGCTCTAACAGAAACACAAGTAAACTCGTCCACCAACAAGGTCCATATGCTTTGTCCTGGTTACGAACTCCATTCTCGATTCAGGTTCAAAGGTGGAGTCTGCCTTTACGCTAAGGCTAACCTTTCATGCCAGCGTGAAGAGAGTTTGGAACCGAAAGACTTTGATGTGATGTGGTTCAAGCTATCTGATACCAAACTGACTAAGTTCCTCTGCTGCCTTTACCTATCACCTAATGAACCTTCATATAACGACCTCTTTGAGTTTTTATCACTCAAACTGGACTACATTCAGGAGAACCATCCAACAGCTGAAACCATAATCATGGGAGACTTTAATGTACACAACGCTGCCTGGCTCAAATTCTCTAACAAAACAGATGATGCGGGTCGTCAAGCCGTGGCCTTCGCCATCACTCATGGTCTAGAACAACTGGTCGAGCTACCAACCCGCATCCCTGATGTCAACAACCAGTCTGCCAATACACTAGATCTTTTCCTCACCACCAATCATGACCCGTATAGAATAGAAGTTTGTGCCCCACTTGGAAACTCTGATCACACCCTCATCTCCACAACATGCTCTTTCCATTCACCATCGAGCTGCACAATACCACCCCGTCTCATGTGGCATTACAATTCGGCCGACTGGGAAGGTCTTCGTATGTTTTTCTCAGCGTTTCCATGGAAGAGAGTTTGTTTCTCTTCAGTAGATCCAACACGATGTGCTGAGACAATTTCTGAAATCATCATGTTGGGGATGCAAACTTACATACCTAATACCGAAAGAAGAACATCATCCGATAAGACCTGGTTTAACAGAAACTGCTCTAGAGCTGTGGCTTCCAAACAGGCAGCAATTGCAATTGGAAAATTGCAAGAGTACAGCCAGTCCCTAAAAAAGGCAAAAAGGCCCTACCTAGCAACTACAGACCTATCGCACTGCTATCTATTATTTCAAAAGTCATGGAAAAAGCCATCAACATCGAGCTCATGAAATATCTGGAAGACTCAGGAATTGTCAACGATAGGCAATATGGCTTCCGCCATCAGAGATCAACTGGTGACCTGCTCGCTTACGTCTCACATATATGGCAGCTATCTATTGAAAAGTATGGAGAAACTTTAGCTGTGGCATTAGATATCTCCAAGGCGTTCGATCGAGTTTGGCACCAGGGACTCCTCGCCAAGCTTCCGTCTTATGGATTGCCCCCTCAGCTGTGTTCTCTGCTTGCTAGTTTTCTCTCAAACAGGTCTCTCCATGTAGTGGTCGATGGAGTTTCATCTGACACTCTATGCTCTATGCTGGTGTTCCGCAAGGATCTATTCTCGCACCAACACTATTTCTACTTCACATCAACGACCTGTTGAAAGCAACTTCATGTCCAGTACACAGCTTTGCCGATGATAGTACCCTCCATACCGCTTTCTCTTCCAGGGCCCCTATATCAGCCCGTGAAACCAGAAATGAATGAGGAAGAAATGTTAATAATATAAATATGGACTTAGCAACAATTCTCGAGTGGGGATCTAATAACTTGGTAGAATTCAATGCAAACAAAACACAAGCATGTCTTTTCTCTAGAAAAGCCGATCTCACTGTGCCTAACATAACTTTGTCAGGAGTAACCATACCACTGAATCATCCTTTGCAAACAAAACACAAGCATGTCTTTTCTCTAGAAAAGCCATCTCACTGATTAACGTGAGGTCCATTGCCAAAAGTGCATCCCAAAACTTGGTTTTGTTTCGTGCCAAGAGCTATTTCACCCCACTCAGCTGCTTATGATCTATAAGGCACAGATCCGACCTGTCCTGGAATACTGTTCCCATATTTGGAGCGCGGCACCTAAACATATCCTGAGGCTATTGGATTCTGTCCAAAAAAGGGCAATTCGTCTCGTCGGTGATACCTCGCTTACAAACTCGCTCACTTGTCTGGAACACCGTAGTAAAGTTGGCGATTTGTCTCTATTTTATAGATATTTTCATGGGCGATGCTCTTCTGAAATATCAACAATCGTTCCTGCTTTGGCAGTCTCTTCGAGATTAACCCGTCAAGTTCAGTCATCACACCCCTTCGTGGTCACTTTGGAGACCTGCAGAACATCACTTTCCAAAGACTCGTTCATCCAACGAACAGCGATGCTTTGGAACTCATTGCCTAGGGAGGTGTCCCCCGAGGCATACAACCTCCAGAAATTTAAGAAGAACACCAACTCCTACCTTCTTTCCCTTGGTTCCCACGATGTTCTCCGAACATGACAGGATATCCCTTTTCGTGGGAACCAGAACATAAAAAAAAAAAATATAGGAATAATATTATCTATTAAGATATCACCTGGGGTAATATAATCAACCAAGCAACGAGCTTGAGAAATTTGTCATAAAAATATGAGGCATTTGTCAATGTCCGAGGGATATTCGGCGGAAAATTTTTTGACAGAAAAATGTATAACTCAACACAATGAAACATTTATTTATTTATTAAAAGTACAGTTAGTGAAAGTACAATTATTAAAATTTAACTTAACATTAGAGTCGTTGCTGTTCTCTACTATAGAAGATCTATTACCACGCATAATATTTATGATCTTGTTGTTCTTGATCGGGATTTTAGTATGGTTTATAGAATTTTGATTGCTATTACTAGTAATTTTCAGCAATTGTTGTTCTTGTACAACACTTTTTGCCAATTCGCTAACAGCAGTTGATCTATTCGAGTGATTTGTTATCTTTTTGTCCTTTACATTCAAGCCAATTGCCTCAGCAGCAGATTTAGTCCATCCATTTATTGTTTTTTTTCCAACAGGACATTATCGTACCATTTGTCAGTTTCATTTTTCCATTGTCGATTTGGTTTCAAGAACAGTCGTGGTGAGGTAATATTGTCGCCTCGTTTTGATATCAGTTTATGAAAAAGACGTACAGGGCAGCTTTGTCTTTCACTATTGGAAACCAACCATTCACTACTTGTACAGCTATTAGAACCACCTTGGCACGTTTTACTGAACACCGGATTGTATTTAATGCGATTTGTTCGAGAGTCATCGTTATTTTTCTCGATTTGAAAAAAATCCACCAGTCAAGCAACTGCCTCTCCTCCTCGCCACGTTAATTCTACAGCAGCAATATGGTGAAATTTACCCATAAGACCTTCAGGAGTATTTTCATCCCATAGCAATATTATTTTGTTAACTTCAGACAAATTTTACGAAACTGAACTGGACTTACGTTTACATGGATCTGCTTGTAGTTTCTTCCTGATTGCATCGTGGGCATCTCGGGCTGGTTTAAATAATATATTGTTAAACGAGTCAATCATAATATTATAGTCATTATAGTAATTTTCTTTGCAAAAGTTTGCACAAAACTTTCCACATTGTCTTCACCGTTGCTTCTTCAAATTCGGTCCCGTCTTTCTTTCTCATATTGACCGTCCAATCTTTTAGTATCAACGCCAATTCTTCTAAGCTTCTATGTTCATTCAATTCATATCCTCGTTCACAGCAAAATTCCATAAATATTCCCCAAATATATTTGTGACTGTAGGTTGTATTTCTGGGAATTTTTACTTTGATTAGCGCATTTATACTTCGAACATTCGCATTTTGAAATTTATTTGGAATGAAGTTGTCAAACTCAATCGTGTTGTCATAGTGATTGGTAATTGCACTCAATGCAATTATCAGTAGTAATACCACTAGTGACTGAATTTTCGCGATAAGCCTGTCGATTTATTTCTAAAACACCACGAGTCCGTAGGACGAGTGGTGTTTTCTTCAAGCAACTCAGTTGAGTTTAGAAATAAAAGACAGACTTATAAGATAAATTCAATCACAAGTGGTATTTTATTAGACTATTTCACGAACAAAGTGAAAGGTCAAAAAATTTAAATTCGGCAGAATGAGAGGAAGAAATTTGATAATAATAAATAATTCAAATTTAATTATAATAATGAAATATTTATTTTAACTACAAACAATTTGTTTTAATTATTATTTGTTACCTATAATAATAAAAAACTTTTTATGAACACGAACATAATACATTATTCTCGACTATAATTATTATAAATGGTGCAATTGTAAATTTTTTTAATAGTATGACCGTTATTAGGTGGATACGATGTATTGTTGATATTATTACTTGGTGTACTCGTAAAAGTATTCACTATATTCTGATGATGTTCAGCACTAAGATGTAAATACGGTTTCATCGAGTTCGAACTTCCATGTCCAGTAATTTTCATAGCTTCTTGTTCTTGTTCAGAGGCACGATTATAGTAATTTGTTATTTTTAGTTTTTTAGTGTCTAATCGTATCTTTTCTGCAGAGAGTTTTGTCCATTTTGATATTGTATTGATACCAATAGGACAATTCTTGTACCAAATATTATTATTATTATATTCATTCTACTTGCCATTCACTGTCAGAGAAAGTCTGTCATTGGTAATAATTCCCCTTTTCGATATAAGTCTCCGGTATAATCTCACAGGACACATTTCAGGATTTTCCAAATTTTGAGTAAGCCATTTAGTATCTGCACAGTTTTTATCATCACATTGGCGGGTTTTGGAGAATATCGGAATATATGCAATTCTGTTTGTTGAACAACCTTTGTTGTCATTCTCTTCCTTAAAAAAATGTAACATGGAAAAAGTTGCTTCGTTACCTCTCCAAGCTAGTTCTACTGCAGCTAGTTGGAAAAACTTCTTTTGGAGTCCCTCTGGCGTGTCTTCGTCCCATTGTTAGCACATATTTCTATATTCGTCTGCAGTCATAGCGACAGAACTCATTTTCTTTTTTTCGGGTACAGCTTGCAACAATTTTCTCTTAAAATCTCGAGCCGCCCTCACCTCCTTGAACATAATATCTTTGAAGGGATCAGTATGTCTCTGATACTTACAAAACTATTTTTCTTGTACTAATTTTGCAGTAGTGTTCCATATGATTTTAATAACACTCTCCTTGTAATCACTACCATCAATTTTCCGCATATTTAATGCCCAGTCTTTTAGAATGAATGCTAATCTTTCGTTGCTATTTTCTGCATCTAATTTGTAGTTGCGTTCCGCACAGAACGTCATAAATTGTCTCCATATATAAGATTTTGATTTTTTTGTGTTACTGGGTATATTTTCTTCAATATTTTGCTTTATTACTCCGTTTGAAGTAGCACCGAAGCTACTCATTTTGACGTTTGCAGCTACAATTATTTTTGGTCAAACTGTCAAACTTTGCATTGCGATCCTTATCCATGGTTACGTCGTTGAAAACACCATGCTGACAGACCAATCAGAATTGAAAGACAGCTGGTGTTTTCGCGATAATACAATCTGTCTTTGGTTTTTGATTGGTCAGATTTTGTGAAAATTCCAAGGTGCGTGGAATAGTCAGTGTAATGTTGACATGATTGGGTGAAATTGTTTCATATGACACAAAATGACAAAATTTGAATGGTTGTTAGAACTGTCAAAATTTTTCAATATAAATGCCCAAGTATTTTTTTGCAGGTTTAATTGAAAAATCTCGTTGGATATTCAGACTGTATTCTGGAAATATGTTTCTTGGCTACTAAAGGGTAAGTATACGGTTTTGTCGAAGTTTATTGAAAGTAATCTACTGTCGTTGAGTTTTCCAAGATCATATTCAATGCTTAATTTGAGATTGTACCAGTCATCATTTTTGTAATAAATCACAGTGTCGTCCGCGAAACTTATTATTTTACCGAGTGTTCCTGTTGAAATATTGTTCCTTGAGGTACACCACATTTAATGTTAATCTCTTCATTCACATGATTTTTTAATTTAACTTTTTGTGTTCTACTTCTTAAGTAGCTTTTGAATAGATTTTGTGCTAAACCTCTTACACCCATATCTTCTAGTGTATCTAAAAGCGGAGTGGAGGGATCGACAGTATCGAAGACCCTTTTCAGATCTATAAATACACCGACAGGAGTGCTTGAATCTAAGGATTTGTAGAATGGTTTTTCCCATGCAATGGATTGCATCTTTGGTAGATTATTTTTCTCTAAAACCATATTGGGATGTCGATAGCAGATTATAATTTGTTAGGTATGCAGTAAGACTTTTTTATAATTTTTTCAAGGACTTTGCTTATTGATGATAGAAGTGAAATAGGCCTATAATTTGAAACATTTTCAGTATCTCAGTTTTTGAAAATCGGAGTCATAAGTATTTTTTTCAGAATCGAAGGAAATACTATTTCGAAGGATTTATTTATGATGTCCGTCAAAGGTTCGCATATGAATTTTTTTTTTAAATAAATTTTGTATTTTCAACTCGTAGTATTTTGTGAGGAATTTTATGTATTCTTTTTAGTTCTGTGTTGGAATTTTGTCTTATGTTATTTGCCAAATTTTCCCCTACAGTTAAAAAAGTTATTAAATATATTAGCAACATCTTTTGGATATGGGACGTTCTAATTTTCTTCATTTTATTAATTTTTTTTTTCTGTTTTGATATTTCAGATTTAATTACAGTGTTCCATAATATTTTTATTTGCATTTTGTTCCTGTTCTACTAATTTTTATAATAATTGTTTTGGCAGCTTTTTTTTTTTTTTTTTTAAAAATTTTTTATTTGGTTTTTTTCCTAAAGATAGGAATGTTTTTTGATTGATGTGCTTTATCAATAACTTCGTTATCCATTTCTTCTTTTACGTTCACATTTTTTATTTTGAAGTATTTAGTTGATTTTTGTACAGATGTGTTTATAATGTAAGTGAATTTATCTGTTCTTGATTCTTTTTTTTTCCAATTATGGAACTCATTGCTTTTGTAATATTTGTACGTCTATTTTTTGGAAATATTATTTATTATATATATTTGATCGTTTTTTGCTTAATTCAAAACAATTTGTATAACTTATGTAGTAATCTGTGATTGTTGTTGATATAGTCAGAGGTAATATATTATTGAAGTTTTGTTGTTTTGTTTTAATAAATATATGATCGAGACATGATTCAAATCCATATCTCACTCATCATGTCAAGATAATTTCTTCTTCAGTTTTTCTGAATAAATCGATATTTATATCTCCTACAAGGTTGGATGTTGTTTTCCATTTTCTTTATCTAGTATATTATTGAGCTGGTCAAGAAAGTCGCAATTGACTTGATGGAGATCTATAGAATGCATAGATGCAAAAGGTAAGCTTATTTATAAAAACTTGAGAGGTGTCAAGGGACACCCGGATGGAACAAAGTTCCTTTCGATTGATTAGTGAAGGAATTGTAATATTTTTTTTTTTTAAGTTATAATAATATTTTTTTTATTATTAACAAATATAATGTAATATAAACTTAATCAGTAGGCTCAATTTTAGTACATACGCATTGATATTGTAATATAAAAATATAATTTGCTTTTAAATTTATTAAAGTAATGACGCGTACACTTGCTAAACACACAATAATGGAGAAATTATAACGCGTATGACTTGGTTAGCACAATAGTAAAGAGAGGTTATAATGCGTACTTGCTAAAAATACATAAGCATTTATTATTGTCTGTATAAAATCTCTACTTACCTAACTCCATCAGCAATATCCGGAACTTGTGCAGAAACACTGTCAGGATTCATTATTTTATTATTTTTTATTATTTATTATGTACAAAAAACCTGTATACACTCAACAAAAATAATCGTCGCGACACCACACTGTTCAATGTGAAAAAGAAAGACGAAACGAAAATAACTGGCTTGCTTTCTATGAGAGAGAGAGAGAGAGAGAGAGAGAGACAGACAGAGAAACACGCGAACGCCGCACGGCTTATAACCATAGCGAAAGTCTCGTTACAACTTTTGGTCTTAATTTATTCCGTCTAGCCCTCTTTCGCAACGCGCGATAAGGAACTACGTTCCAATACGTTCCAATAATTACAATTTTTAGTAATACCTCCATTTATCTCGATATGTTCATGGGAATGATAAGAATTAGTTTTTGCAAAGACAATAACACCATCATTTTGGTTATAGCTATCTTCATTATATAGGGTTATGTAGACGGTCATATTGAGGAAGGAGGCATCCGGGACTATGCAATCGAAACATGTCTCAAGTTCCTCAAGATAGATTTTAAATTCGTCTATGTTTTTTGAAACACTACAAATATAGTAGGTATTGAGAATCTTGAAATTTTTCCATTTTTTAGGGGGTACGTTGTATTTTTTCTACCATAAAGTCTCTTATATAATGATCCATGACAGTACATCTACTAATTGTAAATCATCCGACAATCTTAAATAATTCAATACTATTTAATTATTTGATGCTTTGAATAGAACGAGCGCGGGCTCTAGTTTTTATGTTTTCTTTCACAAGTGGTTTTTCTTGTTTTCCTGAAGTTGGTAAGATGGGAGTGGACGCTATGGTTGCTGTGGTTTTGGGAGAAAAGTTGGTATTTTGTGAGTGTATTTTTATTCCGTTATGTTTATCTCAATAGTTTCTATTCTTCCAAGTCTTCTGGAGAGTATTTTTCCTCTACAAATAGCTTGTTTCTTTTTATGTAGTAGTTAGGCTAGGCTTATATGCCCTTCTCGCTAGATGAGTGTTAGTTAGGTCATGGGCTAATCTTATGTGAGTACCTTTGAGGTTTTTTGCGTTTTTTGGGTACTTCTGACTTTTTTCAAGTATGAGCCAACTCTAGTTGACGGGTAACATGCGGAGATAATGGAAATATCATCAATTTGATAGCCTCTTACTACTCTTTATTTCATCGTCTCAGCCAATCACATCAGTCGGAAATGCACCATGTGACACGTGAATTATGTTCTCGGGGGTAATATAACAAGGGCAATGATTATCATCGGTGATATCAGCGAGTTGAAACCGATGAAAATAGACAGGAGCAGGAGGGAGAATATAATGAACAACTAATACATTTCCTACACTATGGAAAGAATCTAAAATTATACCGGTCTACAAGAAGGGGGCTAAATCAGACATTTGCAACTACCGCCCTATAGTACTTATGAATAATTTCTCGAAAACCTTCGAGATCCTACTTTATGATGACATTTATACGCATGTAAAGAATCAAATCACCCCTAGTCAACATGGTTTTTTTCAAAGGAAGGTCAACGATAACAAATTTAATTTGTATCATGGAGCAATTATCTGATACTATCGATGGGAGCTCTCAATGTGATATAATTTATACGGATTTCTCGAAGGCCCTCGATAGGCTTGATCATGGAATTCTTCTTCACAAACTGTCGAATTTCGGACTGACCCCTAATCTCACATCTTTATTTCAATCCTACCTTCATAATCGTAAGCAGTATGTCAGTTTCCATGGTCAAAAGTCTATTGAAGTTCTCCCCACGTCAGGTGTCCCCCAAGGGTCTAACCTCGGGCCTTTATTTTTCATAATGTTTATCAATGACATTGTAGCTACTCTCTCCGTCGCTCACTGACTATATGCCGATGATCTTAAGATATACCATGAAATTATCACCACAGAAGACTGTACTCTTCTCCAAAATAATCTGGATCGCCTCAATCTCTGGTGCATCGAGAATAGCTTATTCCTAAATGTTTCTAAATGCCAGGTTATGTCTTTCACCGCCAAGCGGAATCCAATTCTTCACAATTATAAACTGGACAATGTCGTATTGAAAAGACCCGACACTTTCAAAGATCTAGGAGTAACATTCGACAAAAAACTCTCTTTCGCAAAACATATCGAGCTAGTCACCAAAAAAACTTATAGATCATTAGGATTCATAATCAGAGTGTCAAAAGATTTTGGAAGGAATGAGAAAACTCTTCTTCAATTATATTTTACATTTGTTAGATCAAATTCAGAATATGCATCAATTGTTTGGGCACCATATTATCAGGTATATATATCTAATTTAGAAAATATCCAACGAAATTTTTTGAATTATCTATGTTTCAAACTTGATGGCAACTACCCAGACGTAGGTCATCCACATGAACAACTAATTTCTAGATTTTCAGTCGATTCACTTGAATCTCGTCGAAATAGGTCACATGTTATATTCCTTTTCAACCTTATTCACAACAATTTGGACTGCAGCTGCATTTTGGATATGTTGAAGTTTCATATTCCTAGACTCACATCTCGGAGAAACATTACTTTCTACCTTCCACTTTGTCACACCAATGTTAAATTGAATGCACCTGTTTATAAGATGTGCAATACATATAATAAGATTAATGAAACCATTGACATTTTTTGTTGCAGTGTGGCCTCCATAAAAAAACTGGACTGTTCTGTTTTTTTCCAATGATTTATATTAATGTATATAGCTAACATGTTGAATAGTTCACACTGTATATTCCTATCCTGTAATTGGATCTTGTATCTGTTGAATAGTGTAATAAAAAAAAATTATCAAAAAAAATCATAGCCATCTAGGTCAACCGAAACTATTGTGAATTGTTTGTCTAAACGACTCTATTGTAATAATAATAATAATGATATAACTTTATTCAGGATGAATAAATACAGCTAAAAGGCTACATGTTAGGTGTGAATAAGGTACTGTAAGGGATAAGTGCAAGGACTTGTTTCCCATAAAAAAGATAAATGAAGAAATACAGATAAACAAAACAGATAAGATACATGATTCCAATAAAAAAATACTAAAATATAAACACAAAGACCCATAGTTAAATACTATGAGATACAATAGAATAAAATAAAATAAGAATACAATTCAATGTGTAAAGAATAGGGTAGTTTTATTTTTTTTATCAACCATTGTATTCTATCATGGTAATAAAAAATGTTCTGGGAGTCTGTAGTAAGAACTTTTTCAGGTACATTTTGAATGTTTTTTTGTTGGTAATAGTTTTTATGCTTTCAGGGATGGTGTTATACATTTTAGTGTATTTCTCTACTTTCTTCCTTAGATTTGACCAAGTATCTGCTTCATATAAAACAGCAGTGTCGTCTGCAAAACCTATTATCTCTCCACTTATTTTCAAGCTGAATAAGTCATTACGGTATACAGGGTGAGTCAACAGGATTCCCGTGGTTCATTGCTCCTTAATGTACCACTATTTCAATTTCTCATTTTTTTTGTCAAAGGGACCATCTAAGACCACCTTCCAAAATTATTCTCAATCATACAGGGTGCATCATTGATGCGTGGCTAACCAAAGTTGTTCTTTTTCAAATGAAACACCCAGTATATTTTCATATAATCCAATCGGCTGTTCCATTGGCTGCTCAACGATTTTTTCAATTTTGAATTTCGTTGCGGCGTTGCCGAGTTATTCAAAAGAAATCTATTTTGTAGACTTCTTTTCGAAAAATTACCTATTTCACATTTCGAAATATTTAGTAAAGATAATTGGGGAATCGATGGTCGATATGATGATGTTCATTGAGAATACCAAGAATTTGGAATACATTGTACACGATGTTCGATACAACAACACAAACTTAGCCATTTTCAAACATCGGTATTTTGATTTTTTAAAAGGGAACACCCTGTATATTTTCATTTTTATCAACTCCTTTTCAATAACTCTACACTTTTCATTTCCCATGTCATGTACCTAATACAACTCGTTTTTGAGATATTCTACATCCAAAAGATGGATATTTTTCCACAGAAAATATTGACAATGTTCGCCTTTGGTATCATATTTGGAATTAAACTTTGCATTAAAATCATATTTATTCGAATCTAACAGAAAATAATGTTCAATGTGCCTGCCATTTTCACCAATACACACTCTCAATCTGTTTCGGAAATTAGTATCCACATGTGCCAGCTTTTCCTCTGAAATTTCCCTGAAAGCAGTACGAATTCTTGCTTTCATATTTTCAGGAGTTGTAGGCGGAGTTTGATAGACAACCCATTCAATGTATCCCCATAGAAAAAAATCAATTTTTGTAAGGTCCGGTGACCTTGGAGGCCACTGAACTGGCCCTCCTCTACCTATCCATTTTTCACGGAATTCATTATCAATGTATTCCCGCACATCAGTGTTGGCGCACCATCTTATTGTAGTCACATTCTCTGCCTTATTGCCAATGGAATATCATCTAATAAATTTGATAACTGACTTCGCAGAAAACTTAGATATTTTCTTCCATTGAGATGACCGTTGGAAAAAAGGGCCCAATTACACGCCGTCCAATGATACCTCCCTAAACATTCAGTGACCAACGTTGTTAGTGATTGACAGATCCAACAAAATGAGGATTTTCAGTTGCATAATAGTGCATATTATGCCGATTCACATGGCCATTGTTGTGAAACGTGGCTCCGTCCGAAAATAGAACATACTCAAAAAAATCAGGTTCTTGGTTGATTTTATCTACACTCCATTGGCAAAACCGCATTGGCTTTGGAAAATCTTTTTCAGTCAGCTCCTGCATTAACTGCATATGATATGGATGGTGATTGCATTTTCTCACCATCCGAGAAACACCACTTTGAGATATTCCCAACTCCCTACTGAAAATACGTGTACTCACATGGGGATTCTCGTTAATATGCAATGCAATATCAAGAGTATTTTCATCATTCGTTACAGGACAAGCACTATCAAACTTTTTGTAAAATACTTTTCCAGTTCCTTCAAATCTTGTTTTGAGGTCTCGAAATGCTCGCTGGTCTGGATGTCTTCTCTCAGGAAACTTTTGTTCGTATAATCTAGATGCCAGTAAGCAATTGCCATCACTTTCCCCCAAAGCATACACCATTTTAACCATGTTCTCTAAATGATAATTCACAATGACACAATATTTTTAACACAACTGGATTGTAGTTTGACAGTTACCTCTATTTACAAATTCAGATAGTCATTTTTTCAGCGGTAGTCATGGATAACTAAACTAGAAAAAATATTTATATTTGAAAATTTCTTTTGCTATGCTAGTTATTCATGAGTTGCCAAGAATGCTTTTGAAGATGGAAAAAAATAATTGAAACATCATTCAGTATCAGTATTTTATATGAACAAACATGTAGATAAAAAAATCTATTAATTGTTGATTTGATATTGACCAATTCCTTTAAACCAGAATATCTCGGAAACGAGTTGTTTTAGGTACATGACATGGAGGAAAAGTGTAGAGTTATTAAAAAGGAGTTGATATAAATGAAAATATACAGGGTGTTCCATTTGAAAAAATCAAAATACCGAGATTTGAAAATCGAACATCCTGTACAATTTATTCAAAATTCTTGATATTCTCAATGAACATCATCATATCGACCAACGATTTCCCAATTATCTTTACTGAATATTTCGAAATGTGAAATAGGTAATTTTTCGAAAAGAAGTCTACAAAATAGATTTCTTTTGAATAACTTGGCAACGCCGCAACGGAATTCAAAATTGAAAAAATCATTGAGCAGCCAATGGAACAGCCAATCGGAATATATGAAAATATACCGGGTGTTTCATTTGAAGAAGAACAACTTTGGTTAGCCACGCATCAATGATGCACCCTGTATGAACGAAAATAATTTTAGAAGGTGGTCTTGGATGGTCCCTTTGACAAAAAAAATACAAGAAATCGAAATATAGATACATTAAGGAGCAATGAACCGAGGGAATCCTGTTGACTCACCCTGTAGATTGAATAATGTTGGTTCCAAGACCGTTCCTTGTGGTACTCCACATTCAGTGTCCAGTTTCTGACTTATTTTATCCCCCACTCTAACAACTTGCTTTCCTGAACTCAAATAGCTTTCAAATAAATTTAGCACCTTACCTCTGATACCCGAGTTTTCTAACGCTTGAATTAATAAAGTGTGGCTCACAGTGTCCAAAGCCTTACTCAGATTAATAAATAGGCACAGGCTAGGGATGTATGGATTTTTTTTGTTAGGTTGAGTATGGCATCCACAGTTGATGTTTTTTCCCTAAAACCGAATTGTTCATCAGACAACAAGTTAAATTTTTTTATGAATGAAGTTATTCTTTTTTTTTTTAGTTTTTCGAATATTTTTGCCAAGTGGCTAATGTGTCATAATTATACTGAGCTTTGCACTAGGTTACTTCAAAATTATCCGCCTATTTAGCTACTACTCCGAACTATTTCCTACACATGTAAGAGAACGAATTTGGTTACCAAATTCAGTGTACATCTATTTCCTTAAAATAGATAAATCACCTCGAGAATAAGCATACAATACACTTTCGTCATTGTTCAGAAAACGCATTGTAATTGTACCCATTAACATTTTTTTTAGGTCAACATGGGGTACAGGTCACATATTTCTAGTAGTAGGTATAATTCCTCTACATTATCAAAGATATTTTGTTCTGTAAACAAAATTGTTGGTTATGATGAGTTTTCGGCAATGTCAATCAATGAATTATTAGACTAGGTTTCTGTCAACATTCTTTGTCAAAATAACTAAAAAAATCAAATAATAACAGAATAACAGAAGTTGGAAATCAGCAGAGCATTCGTGTGTAGGTCACAAATAAAGAAAATATCTCAAATCTCAGATATTTCTAGTCTCAACTCAAATGGAGGGCTGAAGTTCGTGGGCTAAATAAACAAAACATAAAAAGGAAATAGGAACTCAATGAGATTTCTCCAACAAACAGTTCTGTGAAAAAAAGCCAAGTTGAGGAAAAATCAGTGGAATATTTATATAGGTGCATTTCAGATACACCCTGTTTAAATTTCCATACGTTTAGTCACCCCTGTAATATCTGCTTGTAATCAGTTATTGCAGAGCCATAATTAAAATCGATTAAGCTCGAGCAGTTAGTTTCGAAATTCTTAGTGTAATTAAGAATTTAAATAAATTAAAAACTAATCACAAACTATATCTTAATTTGGCAGTTATCCTCGTCCCTCTTAATTTCGTGCCCTTTCACTACTTACATCGGAGAAAGTGAATTTGGGCATTACACCCTGAGGAAAGTCACTGACCTGATATTTTAAATTGTAAAGAAAACTAAGGTAATTTTTTATTTTTGTTCGAATATAGGAATACCGACTTTAAATAACAATAGCTATTCATGTTACGAGTTGGGAAAAATGGACAAACGAGTAACTATTGAATTACTTACTCCTTTTTTTCAAAACAGGAATGACAATTGCGGTTTTGTATGATTCAGGAAATGAACCGCAGAAAATGACAGATTGAATAAAGAGGCTAAAGGCTTGATCAAGTAGTCGATGTTATTTTCAATGAGAGCCATTGGAATATCGTCGGTGCCAGTAGATTTTTTTGGTTTTTGCGAAAGAATAGAGGGTATCACATCAAACTCAGTTATTGGTGTAAACAAAAATGAATTTAAAAAATGTTGATTGATAGTTTTCAAGAATTCCATACTAGTAAGCATATTATCAGTATTCAGATTTATGGGACATGAATTATTTGAAAAAAAAATATTTGAATTCTTCTGATATTTCTTGAGGATCCTCAATCAATGAATCGTTCTTGTTGATGCTCAAATTTTCGACTTTTTTTTTTTAAAGTGATTGACCATATAGCAGGTTGATTTACTTTTCTTATTCTAATTTATTATGATGCTGTTATAGTGAGCGAGTTTAGCTAAACTGAATATATGCCAGTATGTGAGGATTGTTAGTGCGTTTTTTATTTCAACGAGGAAACGTTTATTTTCGCATGAAATATGTATGCCAGTAGTAATCCAACCTTTGAAATTATTTTCCTGTACGAGAGGTACATTTTTCGAGGTGAATGCTTTTGGAAACAGGAGTTGAAAATAGTATAAAATAATTCGACAGATTCGTTGGCTTCCGCAGTCTCATACAGCTGGTTTCAGTCTACGTTTTTCAGAAGGTTGGTGAAATTATTATTATTTTTTTCGTTATATATTCTGATATTTTTATATATCTTCTCATCAACCTTCTGACAATCGTACTCAATATACAAGAATTGGGCATATAGTGATCTGAGAGCCCCAGGTTTATAACGGATGTTGGAATTGGGACGTCCAGTTTAACTAGAACATTATCTATAGTATATATATATATATATATATATATATATATATATATATATATATATATATATATATATATATATATATATATATATATATATATATATATATATATATATATATATATATATATTCTTCAATTTCTCGGAATACAGGTCTGATTCAGTCAATTCATATAATTTCTCTTAACTACGTTTCGACATGGTATTTGTCATCATCAGGTTAGAACACTAAAATAAAAAATATGGAGTTTGAGACATATTTAACTCAACACAATATTGAAATGTATGCACTAAAATAATTCTTTACAAACATATGGTTCGAAATATAACACGTTATTTAACTCAATATAAATTTAAATTTATAAGTATTCACTCACAAATTATTTTATTTGAATTCCGCGTTCGCATCGTACGAACGTTATTGTAGGTGTGTGACTGCGTCGAAGAATTATTTTGGTGCATACATTTCAATATTGTGTTAGTTAAATATGTCTCAAACTCCATATTTTATTTTAGTGTTTTAACCTGATGATACAAATACCATGTCGAAACGTATTAAAATTAATCAATGAAATATATGTGGTGAAAAATGAAGAAAAAAAAAATATATATATATATATATACAGGGTGGCCCACCACATTCGCCTCGGTATTTCTACGAGAAATGAAGAGAGTTAGGGAAAAACTTTTAGCACAGTTATATGTGGGTCCATGAGGAGCATATTCCAAAATTATTTTGAAATATATAGGGTGATCCCCAAAAAAATTACATACCAAAGTTATATTTTTTCTTATGGAACACCCTATATTTTTTTATATTTTTAGATACTATAGACAAAATAAAGGTGAGTTACTATTATATTTCCCATACTTAAAACTAACCGTTTCTGAGAAATTTTGAGAAATTTAAAAATACAGACCATAATTTGAAAATTGTTTTCACCCTGTAACGTGTAACGAGCTGCTCGTGATTAAATGTACTGCTTAGCTCAAAGGTTGAAGTTCACTACTACATGAAATTTTCAATGCAATATTATACAGAGTGGCGAAAAAAATTGCCTCAAAATTTGGACACATATTTAATTAAATAACTTCTTAAAGTTGAATGGAACACCCCGTATTTAGTGGCGTAATTTGACGCAGAATTGGATTCCCTTCAAAACTATATTAGGGTTTTCTATACCTATCTTTTCTGCTTTTTACACAAAAGGCGTTTTTATATTTTACTTATGAGTAATTTTTTTATCTTAAAAATGAAATACATTGTATTGTAATGGAAAGCTTAAAAAGCATTTTTGAAGTCATTTTATCGAAAAATTAAGAATCTTAAATAGTTTATTATTTTAATAAATGCTCAAAAAGACAATAATTTTAAACTAGTTAAAACAATGATAATGGTTTGATTAACAAGTTGTGTCACAGTCAAATACTTTTTGTTTCATAATAATAATTAACGTCATCTAGGCCAGAGCCTATTATTAAAAAAATAGTATAATAGGTTTTATAGGAAATCATAAATGTATGTTTTTATTGACCCCATATTGTAATTTTGGTATTTATTTCAATATGAAGTCTAATTTGCTAAGAAACAAGCGAATTTAACATATTTCGCCTCAATAATTAAGACACGTGCATCTTCTTATTTTGAAGAATGCTTTAATATTTCAGAAATGGCAATAAATTTGAGTTTTTACATTTGCCTGCATTTTACTTTAGATACACCGTATTTACAAAAATTTCAACTTCTGCTTCTAGCGAATCTACGTATTCCTTAATGAAAAGGTTTTTAAAACGCTTTTTAAGCTTTTTTTACAATACAGTGTGTTTCATTTTTAAGATAAAAAAATTACTCATAAGTAAAATATAAAAACGCCTTCTGTGTAAAAAGCAAAGGGTACGTGTTATAAAATGTTTTTAAATATTTAGGGAACCCTAATATAGTTTTGAAGGGAATCTAATTCTGCGTCAAATTACGCCACTAAGTACGGGGTGTTCCATTAAACTTTAAGAAGTTATTTAATTAAATGTGTGTCCAGATTTTGAGGCAATTTTTTTCGCCACTCTGTATAATATTGCATTAAAAATTTCATGTAGTAGTTAACTTTAACCTTTGAGCTGAGCAGTACATTTAATCACGAGCAGCTCGTTACACGTTACAGGGTGAAAACAATTTTCAAATTATGGTCTGTATTTTTAAATGTCTCAAAATTTCTCAGAAACGGTCAGTTTTAAGTATGGGAAATATGATAGTAACTCACCTTTATTTTGTCTATAGTATCTAAAAATATAAAAAAATATAGGGTGTTCCATAAGAAAAAATATAACTTTGGTATGTAATTTTTTTGGGGATCACCCTATATATTTCAAAATAATTTTGGAATATGCTCCTCATGGACCCACATATGACTGTGCTAAATGTTTTTCCCTAACTCTCTTCATTTCTCGTAGAAATACCGAGGCGAAAGTGGTGGGCCACCCTGTATATATATATATATATATATATATATATATATATATATATATACACGAGAGTGTATGTCTATATTGATACAAAAGTTGCTTGGACTACAATTTATATAAAGTAATCAATAAAATGTTATATATTTTGTGATCTATGCGGAAGTATAAAATACATATAAATAGATAGTTTCATGAATGGTTTGACAATTTTCCATGAATAGACACCTATCTCGAATCTCAATTTCAAATTACGAACTTCCCGCATTAATAATAATCATATTCACCTTTCACCTTCGAACCAGAGGGTAAGGGTTGTTTTCCAGTCAATTGTTATTGTGTTTAAAACAAATATTCATGTATGCAGAGTAAATAAATGACTCAGATAATGTCCTTTTCCGAAACAGCATTATGAAAAAGAGGAATTATTCAATGTACCCCAGGAAACAACAGTTGAATTAATTAAATTAATTCCATGAGACTCACCGGCCACCAGTGGCGTATCTAGACCTGACATTTGGAGAAAGAGGTTTACGAATACCTTTGTTCAAAATAACTTACAGTCTGTCACTTCTCATGGAAGTATCATCACTTGATTCGTATCTAATGACGAAAAATCGTGAAATTCGCTGGATCGATAGATATTCCAAAAATGTACTCAATTTGTAACATGTTACGAATTCTAATCTATTCTGGACTCCAGACTAGTCCTCCGTATTCTGGGATTGGTCTTATATAAACAAAATAAAAGTTAGTGAACGTTTTAGGTGACGTTTGCAGTAAAAAAGTAAAATATGTATAAAATCAGTGAAACATTCAAATCACAAGTATACTGAAATCACTCAGCGTGTTCTCAAGATATATAGATATATATATATATATATAAAAAAAATTAGATTTATCATTGTCATCTGGAGTTTATTAACATCAAATCAGAATTCAACATTATCTTGTATGTTGATTATGAAGAGAAGAATAACTCTTAAGAAGATGTATCTCTGGCAAATTAAACACTATGACATCTATGACATGGTTTTATGGTTATGAAGATTATTAATATAAATCCTGAATAAGAGCGGACCCAGATCTGATCCCTGGGTACATCTAGGTTAATCGTTTCAGCTCAGATGAATCATTTTAAAAACTCTTTGAAATCGATTATTCAAATGAGTTTCGATAAAATTCAAAGTAGTACCTGTTACACTAATATATGATAAGAAAAAGCATAAGGAACTTCTTTCCTGACGGGGATCCCTCGACTCCTCACGAGTTTTTTCGTAAAAAGAATGAATATTCCTTCGAAAAAAAAAGTCGAATTAAAGGAAAAATTGGGATCAAATGGTAAACGTAGAAAGGACATTATTTCTTGGAACTTTTCAGGGGGTCATCACACATCTTAGGAACTTATTATTATTATTACATTAATTAAGTTCCTAACCAACTGAGATTATTCTTGTAGTGCATTGAAATTCAGAAAAAAGCAGCAATTAAAATGAAATTTTTGTTGGCACAGGTGTATTTATTGCAGACATGGTGCAGACATTTTTCGTCGAGTACCTATCTGGTAAACTACCTACTTATAACAATAAAAGTCACTAAGCTTCATTACAAAGAAGGTATTATAAAACTTGAGTACCTGCAATTCAGGTATGCGACCAAATTTCGATTTCTCTACTTTCTTGAGAATGCACAGTGGCACCGAGACAAAAAAACGTAACTAATTAATTTTTGTTGCTCAATCGCCTCTTTGGGTGTTGAATCTCGTGAAAAAAGAATGTCATAAAAGGGTAGTTTGTAGGAGCGGGTGGTTGAAAAAAAAAAGTTTTTTTCTTCCGCAGAATTGCTCTGAAGGCTGACGAGAATCATGATAAAAATTTAAAAAAACTTGTCACAAGGGGTGGTTCGATAAAAAACATATTCGAGCGTTTTTTTCGCGCGCGGAATTGCTTTTAAGGCTCATGAGAATCATGGGAAAAATATAAAAGAGAAGTGTCACACAGGGGTGGTATTTAGAAGCGGTGGTTGAACAATAAAATCAGATTTGAGCCTTCTTTTTACTAAATTGTTTTCAAAGCTCACGAGTACCATAGAAAAAATTGTCGCAAAGGGGTTGGTTTCTAAAGGGGTATCTTTGGTATTAGATCAAATGTTTTAAATAATGACTTTGTGAATGTTTCACTTTAATTGAGAGATTTTCTGGATACCCCAAATTTGAGAATATTATATTTTGCATTAGTTGAATCGCAATTACAATACGGTATAGTGGGTTGGGGTGGAGTAAGTGATAATTATTTGGAAAAATTGAATGTCTTACAAAAATATATAATAAAAATTATTTATCATAAGGTTCACACTTACCCAAGTGATAACTTGTTCAAAGAATCCAGTTTTCTCGATATCAGACAACTCTTCTGTTGGAATATTTTGAAAAATGTCAAAAAAGGAAATATCATCTTAGAACATCCAAACTACAGTCATAACACAAAGAATAAAAATAAAAGCGTAATACCGTGCTGTAACAAAACCATAGGTCAGCGGAATGCAACATACCTAGGATCTAGGTTATATAATATGGTACCGGATTACCTGAAGAATAACTATAACATGTCCAAATTCAAAAAAAGGTAAAAATGTGGATTGTGGAAAATGAGATATCACTTTTTCATGAACTTGTTAATCAAAAAATGTATTCATGATTGAAACATCATTTATACCATTGGTAACAATATATGTATGTATATATATATGTGTGTATATATGTATATATATATATATATATATGTGTATATATATATATATATATGTGTATATATGTATGTCTCGTCATGATGCATAAGTCTCAGTCACTTATAAATTTTGCTAGTTTGGTCTTTATTATTTTTTTTCCACAAAAACTTAGTGAATGTAGGTATATTAACACAATTTTAACATGGTGAATGTATTTTAATAAATATATCAATTTTTAACTGACATTATTGTTAGATTATTTTATATGATTTTAACTTAGTTTTTTAACTGAAATTCTACATTTATTGTTGGATTATTTTATATAATTTTACCTTCGTTTTTGAGATTTTATTACATTTATTATATATATTTTTAGATATTTTTTAATTCAATAATCATTGATAGTGTCATTCCTATTTTTAACTGTAATCTATATTGTTCGTTCATTTACATATATTTATTTTGTTAATTTATATATTATGTTATTCCTCAACTAACAAAAACCTTCATAATTTTTTTCTGTAATAATATTTCAATGTTAGTAGCATATATGTCACGCACAAGTGTATAACAATCTGTTGTTATACACTTCTGTACTCAACCATTTTTTCATTTCACCTGAGTGTAAACATTTTTTTATTTATGTCAATAAACATTATTATTATTATTATTATTATTATTATTAATTAGCAAAATCAGTACTGAAAATCTTTTATAATATAGGCAGTCACATTCTAGCAAAAAGTCGATTTTTTCACAAAATAATGAATTAATTATTGTGGGTCAATTGTTATTCATGCAACAAGTGCAAAATATTTAACTCTAATTTGTAAAAACCAAAAAATGGTTTATTCAGATGGCACTAAGTGAGCGTACTAAAAATTGCGTCGATTTGACGTTTATGTTTGTCATGATCACACATGACAGATGAGTGCAATAAACGTTTTATTGCACAGTGCAATAAAGAACCACTTTTTTCACTAACTATAGTTCAATAAAGTTTTGTTTTTTGCATGAACTTAGAAAAAATATATTTGATGCGTTTTAGCAGAAGCTCACAATTAATTAAATATTTTTAAAAAGTGCAAGTATGAGCAAGCACTTTTTATTATGTTTTTATAGAGACTTCAGGCTATCCATTAGATATTTTTTCAGAGCGGGGACTCGTGGGGCATTTTTCTTAAGTCTAACTAAAGTTATCCTAATAACAGCCCAGAAAATAACCCTAAATAACTGAGTGAACAATCGACCAACTTATCTCATCAAACATGAAATAAAAACTACATACCTTGATTGACTTTTCACCTGAGTTTCACAGGAATTATTCACAAGATGTTCCTTCTAGAGCTAATCGATTTCGGAAGAAAAATTAAATGTATGACGCCGATACACGTACACGATATAATGGTCGTATAATGGCTGTACCTGCAAATGTTTCGGAATAATTACCTGCAATTCTGAGGAAAGGTTATTTGGTCTTTTGTTGACCCTCCTACAAAGTTGGGAGCGTATACGAAAACTTTACCAAAATCGAATTCGTTCCGCTTTTTCGTTATTTTGGACCACTGTGGAATGGCAACAACTCATATTATTTTAGAATCTAGGGGCGTTATTTAAGGCAAATTTGTGACGGAATGTTCTTTCATATTTCTCAGTCGAAATAACTTAGGATTCAATTGTGAATACATACAAAACATTTATCTTGAAATTGCCAAGAAGTGCATAACATTTACTGGAAATGTATGTCATCAGTGTTCAACGAGATATATTTATGAAAAATACAAAGTTTTCATATTCCTTGGAATAGTTTCATTTCTCTTGCATAATTCATGTTGGAGAACTTTTCGTTTCACTTCCGGAATTCCCTAATCAATATTTATTGCATTTACTAGTCGACCCGACATACGTTGTCCTTTCCAAATTTATATATTCCGTAATTTTTTTTCCTGAAAACTCTCGTCTGCGTGGATGTTTTTTTTGTGCCCATGCCTTTGACTCTGCTCGCTTCCCGTTACACCGTTTTCCCTTTATCCCGTATTTCCGTTATCCCATTTTCCTGTTATCCCGTTATCGCTTTCCCCCGTTTTCCCGTTTCCCCTTGAGAAAATATAGATGAGAAAATAAAATAAAACGGATTACAAATTAAATTATTGTTAATAAAAATGCATGTATTTTTTTAACTATAGGCGAGATCACAAACTCACAAATTTGCTTCATATGTGTTTGAAGCTGAAATATAGTGATAAAATATGTATGCACAGTTTTTCCTAGAAGATATTGTGTAATATTCGAATAAACGCTGCTCTAAAACCCTCAAATTCAGTAAAGGGTGCGTTTATGTTGGAGCTGCGATAAATGATAAGAGCGACGATGAGAGCAGCGACAAGAGCAGCGCAAATTTCATGTCACTGATGTGTAGTTTATAGTGGAGCTTCGACAGTAGCGACAATATCTGCTTTGCAGGTTGGAGTAAAAAACTAAAAACATTTTTTCAAAATGACTGATTTTGAAGAAGAAATACTTTCAACTTCAAATGCCCTTAAATAGTAGGTATATTATTAAAAGTGCGCAAAAAAAGCACAAATTCTCTGCACAATCCTATAACTACCCAACGACACATGTTTGGAGAATTTCATCATTTTTAAAAACAATTAAGGCAACACCCTGCAAAATTTATGGAATATATGAGAATGAAAATGAAACTTGATTACTATAAAAAATAATTATAAAAAACTTTTTCAAAATTTATTCAAATGGCTTGAAAGTAAAACATGCTTTGGATGTGTGACGTAGTTATTCCGTGAGTAATATATTTGAGAGCTTGTCGCGCAAAGTTTTCAGTTCGAATACAAAAGCGACAAGCTTTCGAATCTATAACTCATGGAATAACCTACGTAACACATCCAAAGCATTTTTTAAACTTTTTAGCGCATTTGAATAAAATATTGTCTTTTATTTCATGCATTTTAGTAAGTACGCCTCAATCTATGCATCTAAGTTCTGAGCTATCGAGTTCCTCAATGAGGGGACCATCTAAAGATTAACTCGTGCGCCATACTGGAGCTGCCATCTTCAATTCATGAATTCTGACAAAAAATCAATAATCTTCGACTAAATGCATAATCTCCGACCCCGAAAAACCCGACATATCAATGTTGAATAGAAATGGTCCATAATCACAAAACTCGTCCACCATTTTGGAGCCGCCATCTTGAATTTAGGAATGTTTACGGAAAATTCGTAATCTCCGACTCCGAAAACTTCCACATACCAATTTTGAATAGAATCGGACCATAATTAAAGAGATCGTCCGCCATCTTGGAGCCGCCATTCTGATTTTATGAATTTTGCCAAAAAACTCATAATCCTCGAACCCGAAAACCCCCACACAGCAATTTTTAATAGACTCGGACCATAATCACAGAGATCGTCGGCCATCTTGTAGCCGCCATTTTTATTTTATGAATTTTGACAAAGAATTCATAATCTTCGACCCCGAAAACCCCCACACACCAATTTTGAATCGAATCGGACCATAACGCAAATCTCGTCCGCCATCTTGGATCCGCCATTTTGTTTTTTTCCAATAAAAAATCCATAATGCATTGTCAACAAGTAAACAAAAAACATGTTTCCCAGCAAAATTTATTATAGAATAATTAATTAAGTTGCAAAAGGAAAGGTAATAGTAACCATAACAAAAAATCTCTCTTTTGAAAATTAACAAAATGAAATCCAGTATTTCAGAAAGATCAAAACTATTTTTTTTTCATCTACAAGATGGGCCTGACGAATACTTCACGAATTAAACTGTAAATATCCATACTGACTACCTTTGATAAAAGCAAAGAAAATGGACAGATCAATTATCACCGCTCTTATCGTACTCGGCTACTAAAGCGTGTCTCAACGTGTTGCTCCAATATGAACACCTACAGACGAAATGATGAATTAATTTTCTCCACTTCGCTAGTATCGCCGCTCTTGTCGTTTATCGTAGCTCCAACATAAACGCACTCTAAGGCCCGGTTGTTCAAAGCGAGTTTAAACCGTTGATTATCTAAACTCGGATTATTAATTAACTATGGATTAGAACGTTATGCATTTTTCAATGAAAAACTAATCCTGGATTCCTCAACTCATTGTTTTCATATGTTGGCAACACATTTTTCCGCTTGTACCTTCATTCGGACCGTTCAGAAACATCAACATTGAATCAAACTTAACCTAAGAATTCGTAGTTTTGTCAATAGTATACAGAAAAATTGATCGAAAACAGCCAAGTGTATTGTATAAACTGTTAGGCGTCTCTTGAGAAAAAAATTACTCATAATTTCATTCGTAAAAAAATCCAAGATATTGTAGAATGTAAAAAACGGACGCAGTTACTAATTCGCAAAAATTGAAGTTTGGGCTATAATAAGTAATGAATACAATACCATCTGCGGAGGTCCCAAAAAAAAAGGAATAGCATCTTAATAATAAAAGACAAAATTTCCACTTGGGCTCTGTCCAAAGCAGATTTTGTAGATTTACAAAAACGATCATCCGAAGAACACAAGTTGAAATTAATACACATGAAAGAAAAACACCAACTTTCCTAGGAACTACGAAGGGAGGAGAAAAATCTAGAGAAAACCCATATGGTTGAGATATATAAACAAACATTATATTTGGAACATAACTCATCAACCATCGGTAAATCAACATTTGCTTGAGATTCCTGAGAACAGATCATGTTTTTCATTTTGCATTTGTGATGATTTAATTTTAGTTTTTTATGTCAAACGTTTTTGGTATGAAAAATCAAGATTTGATTTTTATTTGGAAGTTTATTTTTTGTTACGATTTTGCCTTTGTAGTGAGGGGTGATTTTTTGTATTTCTGTTAGTTGCGGACGATATCTTTAGGCAAGCGAAATCTATTCAAAAATTATTTTTCTGTCCATTCTTCCAAATGGTTTCTAGGTACTGTAATTTCGGGTGACTTTGGCTTACTTGAATTCAAAGAATGTCTACGAGTAATTTATAAAAATAAATTGGTATTATTATCTACCAAAATATTGATCTTTGACCACTCTTTCAAATTGTGATTAAGACTTTGTATGTAGATATATGAAAGAACATGGTATGCAAAGTCACCCGCATATTGAGGGCTGACTTTGACCCATGGCTTAAATTTTGGGTGATTTAAAAGTAATCTGACGGATAAAATAAGCAAAATAAATTTGCCAATAAAAACGTTATTTCATTTTTAATCATCATAAATGAGTAAAAAAACATATTGCTAGTTGCAGACAAATTTTATGCAAGTTGAATTTGGTTGCAAATGACTCCTGAATGGAATACAGTGTTGCAGATATAAAAACAGGCTTAAATTTTTTATAATTAATAATGTCTATTTCTGAAAATGAGCAAAGTCACCCGAAATTACGGTAAGTTTTCTAAATAGGGTATCTTTCTTCTTGGGGCAATAATATCAAAAATTTCAAAAAAATAGTCTGTTATATCTACGAACATCTTTGCAGTCGGATATAAAACAAAAATATTTACCACAATAATAATTTTCGGAATAGTCCATATCTATTGAAATGTCAAACAATCAAATAGGTTAGAATCGGCAAATTATCTCCTTAAACCCGCGAATTCATGAGATTAACTTAAACCATTGTTAAACTAGGTTTATGTCATAAACCCGTATTGAACAACTGAAACAAAATTGGTAATCCTGGTTTAAGCCAAATCACTTGGTCATCCTCGATTGAACAACCGGGCCTAAGACATTCAAACACATCATTATTGCCGATTCTTTTGACGTCATAAGTCCATTGATTTGGTATTTTCCCGAGTTGCCAGTGTCACTATTTTGCGAAACTTCTGAGGAAATTTATTCTGTTTCATCCTAATATGAATAAAACAGCAAGTCCTATATTGAAATGAATACTTCGTATTTGATAGCTGTTCTTGATTTGGTTATTCTTGAATAATATATTTGTATACCGAGTGCTGTCAGTATTTTTTCGGTCTGCTCACATTGTAAAGAAATATTATAAACTAGCAGACCCGGCCACGCGTTGCTGGGACTGTGGTTTTTTCTTTATCCCGTTATCCCGTTTTCTCGTTATCCCCTTATCCTGTCATCCCATTTTTTTGTTATCCCGTTATTCCCGTTATCCCATTTTCCTGTTATCCCGTTTTTTATTTATTCCGTTATCCCGTTATCCCCTTATCCTATCATCCCGTTTCCCCGTTTTTTCGTTATTCCGTTATTCCCGTTATCCCATTTTCCTGTTATCCCATTTTTTCATCATCCCGTTATCCCGTTTTCCCCTTATCCCCTTATCCTGTCATATACAATAAAATAAAAAAACATAAAAATCGCGATGGAAAAATAGGGGTTGATCGTAGAAGGGTGAAAATTCAGGGTTGTATGTATTTTTGAATGCTGTATCATGAAAAAAAATATATAATTTACCAAAAAAAATAAAAAATTAAGTGGTGGACCACCCTTAACATTTAGGGGGGTGAAAAATAGCCTATCTCTCAAGTTGGAAAAAATTACACATACATGCCAATTTTCATCGAAATCGGTTGACTTGGTGAAGAGTTCACTGGGAACAAACATCAGGACACTGGATTTATATATATATATATTAAGATAACGCTCGGCAACGCTGCAATTCCTGGCACTTTCCGCGATCGGCGAGTTGCCAGTGTCACTATTTTGAAGAACTTCTGAGAAATGTTATTCTGTTTCATCCTATGAATGTGTCAGCATGTGTTATATTGAAATGAAGACTTCTCATTTGATAGCTGTTCTTGATTTAGTAATTCTTGAATGATATGTATGTATACCGAGTGCTGTCATTATTTTTTCGGCCTGCTCACATTGTAAAAAAATATTATGAATAACGCTTGGCAACTCTGTAATTGTTACGTCACATCCTGGCACGGTTTTCGCAGTGTTCAAACAGAAACATTTCTTTGAGAATACAACGAATTTTTTTTTTTAATCCAACCACTTTTCTGCATCGTTCTGGACATTGTGGTATTTTTTCCAGAAATTAGGATCTCGCCTATTAGAGTTATTGGGATTTGTTCCAAATTTTTTTTTTATTACCTAACGAAGTTTAATTGCATTTACATTCCTAAGCATATATATATAAACGTAATAGTAATCAAAATAGAAACTATATTAAATGAGTCCTGAATAACCCGTTCCTATTTCGTGGAAAATTATGGTTTATTTGTCTAATATTTTTTTTCACTCATCGAGAACTTATTAAAACTGAATCCACGTTCTTAATTATGATTATTGAAATCAAGGAACTGGAAGTGCCTTACTAGAAACAAAGTTGCCGTAACTGCTGCTATAGTTATTCTAATACCAATTGGAACGGCAATAAAAATAAGAGCACTACGAGGAGTGTTCATATGCACTGCCCGGCAAATGGGAAATTTATATACTATTTTACAAACTAAAGTATGCTGTGGAACATATTATAAAAGTTCTGTCCTGTCTAATGATTTCTCTCTCAAGAACTTTTTAATGTCAGTTCAAAATTAGGGAATTAAAATACTAAAAATGCCTAACGCTGTTGGAACGGTTGCCGTTATCACTATAAGTTCACAAGATCAAGGGAGTTTTTCTTCCAGATTATTCAAATTTATCATATTGAAAAATGTTAGTTGTGAAAATTATAATGTTACTAACATGGGATTCCTTCAAAGAAAAACTATTACCAAAAAGTTAATTTTCGGGGTGAAAATTTGTCTACAAAAGATTTTGATAAAGCAGTTCCATTGAAAATTAGAGACTGTGAAAAATAAAGAAAAAATCCTTGTAGTTTACAGAACTCGGATAACAGCAACATATGGTACAGAATCGAAAGAGAAAACTTTGAGAAAACCGCTACTTTTCATACCTATGAATACAGGTATTTGCATGAAGAAATATATATATTATAATATAATTTTCGGAAAGAAAAAATCAAAACCGCACATCAAAAAGCTAATACAAAAAAACATCGAACATAAGAACCAATATTTTTTCTTTATATTTAGGTGACAGTTAGTTTTTCAAATATCTACCAAATTCAAATTATATCAAGAATCTCTTCCTTCTGTTAATAACAGCTTTGATGTTATACTAAATTTTGTTAACAACACATAATACCTTGTTCCATAATGTATTCAATTTAAGAGTATTCCTATTTTATGTTACGTACATTTTGTTATTTGCAACTTTATTGTATATTACAAATACAATTAATGATTTTCATGTATCATGTGACATAAAAATAATTAATTAAAAAAGTAATAAAAAAACTAAGCCTATATCTAAAACTAATATGTTGTATCTTCCAATATTTGTGAAAGAGGTTACCCAGCAATTTCTTCGATAAGAATTATTCGAAAACGTTACCAAAGGAAGTATATTTTTCTTGAATTCTTTATATAAGTTTTGTTATGGGTTACTTGAGTATTTTTACGATACGAGAAAACACAAAAAAAGGAGAAAGAAAAAAAGGAGAAAAAATAAAATATTTAAAGGAAATAATTGAATTTCTACTGTTAATGAAAATAATGGAATTATCAATTTGATGTGCTGATATAAAGTTGAAAGATGCCAAGCTATTACTATTAGTCCTTTTTCCAAAGTCGTTAAAAATTAATAATTTATGCCGGAACTTTGCCATGAAAAGAGAAATTTGTAAATACATCCTCAATGGAAGTACTTACTGGATATACCTATATATAATCAAACGAGTATATAATCTTTCGAGTGAATTCTGGTCTACCCTAATGACATAACGATAACTCCACGAACATATAATGAACGAGAGAGACTATTAACCGAATCATTACCACATCGAATGCGAGTGATTGGTAAATTAGTTGCTAATTTCCCTTTTGAGAATTCTCAGGCTTTCGGGCAATTCTTGATATAGAGTAATGGTAATAATAGTGATAGGAAAAGGTAATTTTGACATGGATATCAGTTTCGCATGGATTGGTGGTAAATAAACACAGATCACATAAACTAATATATGTTGAATACCTGAAACGTTTACAAAGTAATGAATTATAAAATAAAATGTATAATAAAGAGGAAAAAATAATTTATTTTATTTTTTGACCTAGGTTATTCTCTGAGTAGCACATTCAAAACTTTGTCGCGCAAGAATACCTTTTCTATATTCGCGGCAAGCTTTTGAATCAAACTAGGTCAAACAATTGAGGAAATTATTTTTTCCTTTTTAGTGCATTTGTATAGAAGCTTATCTTAAAAATGTATTTTAATTATTTTTATTCAATTCTTTTCAGTCATTCATGAAATCCGTCTCTTATTGAATTCTGACAAAATTTTATAATCTCCGACCCCAAAAAAACCACATACCTAATTTTGAATGGAATCGGGCCATAATAACAAAACTCGACGCTATCTTCGAGCCGCCATCTTTAATTCAAGAATTTTCACAAAAACATCATGATGTGCAACTCCAAAAACCTCCACACACCAATTTTGAATGAAATCGGGGTATAATCACAAAACTCGTCGCCATCTTGAATTAGTGGATTTTGACAAAAAATCACGATTTCCGACCCCAATAACCTCCACATACAATTTTTTTTATTGTAATCGCGCTATAACCACAAAACTCGTCGCCGAATAATTGAAGCCGCCATCTTGAATTTACGAATTTTGACAAAAACATCATGATGTGCAACCCCAAAAACCCCCACACACTAATTTCAAATGGAATCGAGCTATAACAAAAATCGTCGCCATTTTGGAGCCGCCATCTTGAATTCATGGAATTTTGAAAAACATCATGATGTGCAACCCCAAAAACCCCCACACACTAATTTCAAATGGAATCGAGCTATAACAAAAATCGTCGCCATTTTGGAGCCGCCATCTTGAATTCATGGATTTTGAAAAATTCGTAATCTTTGTCCCCGAAATCTCTCACATACCAATTTTGAATACAATCGAACCATAATCACAAAACTCGTTCGCCATATTGGAGCCGCCATTTTCTCTAGCAAAAATTCCATAATGCATTGTCACCGGAATTATGAACATCTGCCTTTCACGTTGATCGGACAACAAGAAGTGGGTCGACATTCACTTGCAAGATTTGAACAAAACATACATAGACTGTCCAATAATTAGAAGAGTACTTTGCTTTAAACATACAATTTCTTCAGAGGTGGAACATGTGGCTAAATAAAAAATTTAGGTCACTATCTTATCGGTTCAAAGAAACCTTTTGGAGAGTTTTGTGATTATGGTCCGATTCTTCAAATTGGATCTATTTATAGAAAGATTCTTTCAGAATTGAAAAATCACGATGAAAAATAAGTTTGTATTTTTCGAAAATTTTATCAACTGTATGTGAGTTTCAATATCCAGCTTTGTCAAATTCTTTAAAACTGGATAGTATTATTTTTCTGTTAGATAAAATTCACAAAAAAAACTTCACTTTTTCCTCGTGGTTTTCAATATTGCGATCACTAAGAAAAATTCTTTTTGATAAAATAAATTCAATTTGTAAGTAATGTATTCCTTTCAACTTAAATTGTAAGAGCTTGAAATAAAAAAATAATTTTGATTTAATGAAATCATGAATACAGTTCACAAAATAACCAATATCTCAAGAAAAATCTCATATAAATTTTTTCTCAACAAATAAAGCTTGAAATCGGCCCAATTATTTATTTCAATTACCAGTGATAGGGGTATTTCTCGGGATAAGTGCATATGTTTTTTTCAATTGCCGTTAATTTTTTTGTTCAATTACATTAGGTTAGCTAAGGAAATTATCCTATTCACCACATGGATACCAAAGTTTCCAATTAATTGAAATGGGCCTTTCATATCAAAAGCTTTAAAATGAAATTTTGACCACCTTGTGCTTCCCGACACAAACAAAAACTCTTTTTTTTGCACCTGTTCAAAAATAGCCTACTTTTGACAATTAAAAGTCATCAAAAATGACTCATTTTTTGACGTAAGTATTGGAAAAAAATATTTTTATTGATGATCTCAACATATTACCAAAAAATTACGATGTAATCAACATTCTTTATATGTTATCTGTTTAAAGTATTTTTTCCTAAAAAAAAACGTTTTTGTGGAGAGTGGAGAGAAGTTTCACCATTTACTAAAGTAGGTGTAATGTGGGTATGTTTAAAGTTAAAGCGAATCATAATGATTCATTATAATAACATTTATTTTATTTTTTTTGAAATCCTGATACACGTGTTCCAGTTGTTATATCTTTTCGCAAATTTTTTATCAGAAAATACTTTAACTTTATTAAAACAAAGCGGCACCAAACCATTTCAAATGCTGTTGAATGGTTTGCTTATAAAAACAAATATATTTGGCGTAGTGAGTAAATTTGAAAAGCAAAGTTAAAACATTTATTCATGTTGAGTTTATTGCACAAACTTCCAAATGAACTTTTTTCCAAATATATCCAACTTTTGCCACATGTCAAAGAACTATAGAAAAAACTGAAAATATAAAATATCTAGGCATAATAATAAACAATACACTAAAATGGGATAGCCACTCAGAATATTCAACAAAAAGACTGAGAAAACTGGTATACACGTTCTATGAGCTACGAAACTTCCTCCCAATAAACATACTCACAATAGCATACAGATCGCTGGCTGAATATATTTTGTCTTACGGTATCATCATATGGGATGGTACTTATCATAGCGAGATAAAAACACTCATATTAACACAAAAATGGATCTTGAAAATCATATATCGAAACCAAAAAGATTTTCAACACTGCTCTAGTCAGATACAAGATTCATGGACATACACCAACTTGTTATCAGCGCCTCCAAATTTATGTTCGAAAATAAAATTGAGAAAAACATAAATAAACATTACAACACAAGAAGAAGAGACAACATAAACACACCCCAAAATAAACAACCCTATCTCAAAAATGTATCTGTACAGGACCAAAAAAAAAAATGTACAATTGCCCCCCCCCCCTTCCGACACCCAAAAAGTATAAAAAAATTTAAATTATTTTGCAATAAAGTGAAAAAATCATATTCGTTAACAGAGAAAATTTATTATAGCAAACTCACAAATAACAAAATGTCATGCTCGCCAAAAACACCCTGTTGGAATCTTCTTACTCATTGATCTGTTCACTTCATATTTTTAAATTTGTATATTATGAGTATAGGTTATTATTATCATCATGTACATCCTTTCCTATAATTTGCTCTCTCTTTACTGTTATTATTATCACTATGTACATCCTTTTCTATATTTTGCCCTCTCTTTACTATTACTGTTAACTCAAGATAGGTATGTTCATGTAAAAATAATTCTGGTTAGTTAAAGTGAGTTTATTTAACACGTAAAATGAAATAAGAAATAAAATAAAGTAAAATGAGAAGTAACAAGTTTCAGTGTTTATAGAGCTGAAATTAATGTAAGAAGTGAGAAGCTGTCAATCGAAATTTTGAAAGTATATTGGTCCCTGTTATTGTTTATTGAGTAAAAAATAACTAAAATAAGCAACTGTTAACAACACTAACAATATTATAAAATATTCATCATCCAAAGACATTATTGGCCAAAAACGAAATTTAAAAAAATGGCACTGACACAACATTTTCCAGTTATGGAACAAAAATATGATAACATTACTACTGAATTTGTCAATTTGTCTAAATTATCCAATATGTACATGTGCCTAACAACTAGTCAAAGTAAAATAAAATAAAAGATAAAAGTTAACCATCTTTTATTTTACTTCTTATTTTATATTACTTCTTATTTTATTTCTGTATAAACTTGTTATGGATGTTGCGTAGTTTCAACTTTTTAAATTACTTTATTTTGATTTGTTGAAAATATAAACAGGATGTTCATAAAATCAGATGTGGAATCATCTGCGACTGAAAGATAAACTTTAGTCACTATCTTCCCTTTTCAACATGAATACTTTATTTTATTCCTTATTTTATTTTACTTGCTGTATAAACTCACTATTAATCTACTTGCTACTTAAATCTACCAGTCGAGCACACTACAACTTCTCCATAAGTTAGGTGCAATGTCATTCTGTTAAAGTATCTCATTTATCCTGTAATGTAACATTCATTCAATAAAATTATCTATCTATCTATCTATATATCTATCTACACTTCAACAGTGTGCGGCGTTACAAATTCATACATCCCTCATGGAGGAATCCATTGCAATTCCACACGTTTACAATTCGTTGACCAATTGAGACTTTCAATTGCTCAAAAACCAATCCAGTCGGATCTTGCTGACGCAAAAGAACGCGTATGAGTCGGGTCTTAAGTAATGGCAGTGCTGTTTCCACGTGCGATACGGATATTTTTAGATGTAGGCGGCGCTGTAATTATAGTCCGTGGGGCAAAGGACCATTTCGGTAGTCCTACCCATATTAGTGACACGCTGAGTCAAATTCCATGACAACAATAAAATAAAACACAAAATATGAATTGGAACTTTATCATTTATAGCGATTTTCTCTTTGTGTGTACGTCTCAGACAAAAACTTTTCGATTGAAAGTTGTGGAGCACATGAAGCTCTATCAACCTATAGTTTTATTTTACTTAGGAAATCAGATGAATATTGTGAAGAATAAAACTGAAGGAGTAAACGAATTTAACTACTACTTCATTACTAGTATTCAACAAGTTGTTGATAGTATTGATATAATGTTGATGATTGGAAATTCTATAATTATAATTTATATCCTAGTTTTTCAACATGGAAGAAATTTAATGGACATAGCCCTCAAAGAGAAGTGTTAACCGTAGACACGTGTTTCGGGCTCTCGCCCTTATCAGTACAGTGAAGAAGTGCAAGGATGAACAACACTTGGTAGAAAACGACAAATTAACGGAGTCAACAAACAGAAGCCAGCAACAGAAATGAATGAACTTCACCGAATCTTCAACTCTTTAGATAACAAAAACAGTGTCCATAAGAGCTTGAATTCCAAAATGCTGAAAGTTATAAATAATTTTCTTTAAACTTCTAAAATTCCAAATCCTTATAAAGTACTGCACTGTTCTTCCCATGCCAAAAGTAAACAATTCAATCAAGGCCAGTGAATATCGACCTATAAATTAGCACCAATAGAAAAAAAAACTGGAATTATACTCTGTTTCCTAATGTGAGAGAGTAATAAATCATTATTGAACTGTAAAACCGAGTCGTTTTTGCCGTATTCCATAGCTTATGAAAAACTAAGATATGAATGTGGAAGTAGATATAGGACATCATGGATGAAATATATCTAGAATTTTTCGGAGAACCCAAAAATGCAATAATATACTGGGTGTCCCATTAGAAAAAACAAAAGTTTATATCATAACTTTTCAATGCGAAGTTCAATTGTTTTTCCATTTACATTTCCTGGCGGTTCAGAAATAATGCTACAACTTTCCTAATTTAACCATTTTTCTAGCTCTTCAAATAAGGAGGATATCTATTGATCCAAATAAAACCATTAACCATGTAAAGTTGGTTCAAAGATATTTCGCACCAGCTTAGTGACTGTTGATATGATTACCCCCTAATAATGGACAACGCTTAAGTATGCTCAAAGTGTGCTCTGTAATTTCCTGTTCCAGGTACAATAAAATAATAAATTTACAATCCTGATTATCTTTTCCTAACCCAAAAGTTTTTTTTAACAAATAATATAATGTAGAAAACAGAGTATAGCTGCCCACAATCAGGTACTTGAACTTGTTGAAAAAAATTAAATTCTAATAAACAATCAATAGGGTTTTCGAAAAAACATTCATGCAAATCTGCATTACAACTTACCTTGTCTAAATTCAAAAGAGAAGTTGATAACAATAAATTTGTGGTAGCGGTTTTTATTGATCTGAAGAGGGCTTTTGAAACGATTGATCATAGTATTCTTTTGATGAAATGGCATTGATGGCGATGTTCATCAATGGTTAGCTGACTGTTTATAGAACGTAAAAAGTCATGATATAAATATAGGTGTTCCACAGAGTAGTGTTTTAGGACCACTGCTTTTTATTTTATACTTAAAGGACGTAAACCTGTTTGTTAAAGTAGTTTTCATAAATGTATTTGCAGATTTTTTTTTTTTTTTTTATGTTCTGGTTCCCACGAAAAGGGATATCCTGTAATGTTCAGAGAACATCGTGGGAACCTAGGGAAAGAAGGTAGGAGTTGGTGTTCTTCTTGAATTTCTGAAGGTTGTATGCCTCGGGGAACACCTCCCTAGGCAATGAGTTCCAAAGCCTCGCTGTTCGTTGGATGAACGAGTCTTTGGAAAGTGATGTTCTGCAGGTTTCCAAAGTGACCACGAAGGGGTGTGATGACTGAACTTGACGGGTTAATCTCGAAGAGACTGCCAAAGCAGGAACGATTGTTGATATTTCAGAAGAGCATCGCCCATGAAAATATCTATAAAATAGAGACAAATCGCCAACTTTTCTACGGTGTTCCAGACAAGTTAGCTAGTTTGTAAGCGATTCATCACCGACGAGACGAATTGCCCTTTTGGACAGAATCAATAGCCTCAGGATATGTTTAGGTGCCGCACTCCAAATATGGGAACAGTATTCCAGGACAGGTCGGATCTGTGCCTTATAGATCATAAGCAGCTGACTGGGGGTGAAATAGCTCTTGGCACGAAACAGAAAACCAAGTTTTTGGGATGCACTTTTGGCAATGGACCTCACGTGATTTTCCCAGGAAAGGTTATTGCTGATAGTAATACCAAGCATCGATATGGATGGCTTCAGTGGTATGGTTACTCCCGACAAAGTTATGTTAGGCACAGTGAGATCGGCTTTTCTAGAGAAAAGACATGCTTGTGTTTTGTTTGCATTGAATTCTACCAAGTTATTAGATCCCCATTCGAGAATTGTTGCCAAGTCCATATTTATATTATTAACATTTCTTCCTCGTTCATTTCTGGTTTCACGGGCTGATATAGCCCTGGACTAGAGAAAAGACATGCTTGTGTTTTGTTTGCATCGGCAAAGCTGTGTACTGGACATGAAGTTGCTTTCAACAGGTCGTTGATGTGAAGTAGAAATAGTGTTGGTGCGAGAATGGATCCTTGCGGAACACCAGCATTTATGAGTAGAGTGTCAGATGAAACTCCATCGACCACTACATGGAGAGACCTGTTTGAGAGAAAACTAGCAAGCAGAGAACACAGCTGAGGGGGCAAGCCATAAGACGGAAGCTTGGCGAGGAGTCCCTGGTGCCAAACTCGATCGAACGCCTTGGAGATATCTAATGCCACAGCTAAAGTTTCTCCATGCTTTTCAATAGATAGCTGCCATATATGTGAGACGTAAGCGAGCAGGTCACCAGTTGATCTCTGATGGCGGAAGCCATATTGCCTATCGTTGACAATTCCTGAGTCTTCCAGATATTTCATGAGCTCGATGTTGATGGCTTTTCCATGACCTTTGAAATAATAGATAGCAGTGCGATAGGTCTGTAGTTGCTAGGTAGGGCCTTTTTGCCTTTTTTAGGGACTGGCTGTACTCTTGCAATTTTCCAATTGGACGGAAATACCCCCAAATTGTAAGAGTGGTTGAACAACTTGCAAAGAACAGGTGTTAGTTCGGGGGCACATTTCTTGAGAACAATCGGCGGGATTCCGTCAGATCCACAGGCTTTGTTGGTGTTGAGACCCAGCAAAATCTTTCTGATAGTACGTTGGCGAAAGGTGATCTCGGGCATGTGACTGTCAATAGGTGTAATGTTCGGGGTTGTTTTCCCGATGAATCCAGAGTGGAATTTCCAGCAAATAGGTGCGCAAAGATATTGGCTTTTTCCTGGGCAGTCGTTGCTAGTGTTCCATCTTCTTTGGTTAGATGATACACTATTGTCATACTAACTTAGATAAAGCTACTGAGAAAACGAATAATGCTATTAAGGAGGTTAACCAGACTGTATGAAACTTAAATTTCGTTTAGAAGCTCAGGAGGTTCAGAGAAATACGAATATCGAAGATTCTTACGTCAGGAGCTATCAATTGCTCTTATAGTCCAATAGCTTGTGGTAAAAAAGTGCTAGCTGTTCATGAAATATAATAAGTTAATGAATGAATGAATTGTATTCAGGAAGACAGCAAACAGCAAGTCAAAAGTGTTGAATAAAACTAATGACCCCTGTTTTTTCTTGAAGATTCATTAATTTGCAGTTTGTGAATTGAAAAACTTGATAAATAATGTCTTATAGCATTATTACAGAACGTATAGAGACAGGTGTATTAAAGCGTTTTTAAATATCGAAATATGAAATGTTTATTTAACATTGTTGTTAGTAAAAATAGTCAGACCAGATTCATTTAGACCCACTTAGCCAAATGATATTATTGAATTTATTAAAACTATTTTTTTATCACGAGGTCACCGAGTACTCGCAAATCCCTTTCTCAACGAATTGTGGGAATAATACGGAGCATAGGTCGCTAATATCATTGGACTATATTCATTCAAATCAATATGAAGGTCGTCTCGAAAAAGCCAGAGGTCGCCTTTGAAAAAAGACGTAGAGGAAGATATTTATGAATATTTATGTATGTTATGTTGAAACCTCATAATTTCTATGAATATTATTTATATGTTATAATTTCAAGAACAATAGGTTTATATTCCAGATGGTATCAACACCACGAAACGAAGAATTATAAAACGTATTGTGCTTTTTTTTTTAAACACCGAACGAATTTCATCATACATTTGTACAAATATTTGTGACAAACGATATATCAGAATTATTTTTTTACAAGCTTTTATTTAACTTGCTCCGTTCGTATGTCATTCTGTCATTCTTTCCGGTTCAACATTTAGAATCCATTTTTGGAGCACTTGCCGACATCCGATTAAGCTGAAATTTGGCAGGTGTTCATAATTCCGGTGACAATGCATTGAGATTGTGATTTTTTTGTCAAAATGTGGCGGCCAAGTTTTGTGATTATGGTCCGATTCGATTGAAAATTGGTATGTGGGGGTTTTCGGGGTCGGAGATTATGAATTCTACCTCAAAATTCATAAAATCAAAATTTTTGTCAAAATATGGCGGCCAAGTTTTGTGATTATGGTCCGATTCGATTGAAAATTGGTATGTGGGGGTTTTCGGGGTCGGAGATTATGAATTCTACCTTCAAAATTCAAAATTTAAAATCAAATGGCGGCTCCAAAATGGCGGAGAGTTTTGTGATTATGGTCCGATTCTATTCAAAATTTGTATGTGGGGGTTTTCGGAGTCGGAGATGATGAATTTATTGTCAAAATTTATGAAATTGGAATTGCGGCTCATGGAATTTTTGTTAGAGAACAAAACAAAATGTCGCTCCAAGGGGAGAGTTTGGTTTATGGTCCGATTCGATTCAAAATTGGTTTGTGGGGGTTTTCGGGTCGAAGATTATGAATTCTACTTGAAAATTCATAAAATCAAAATGGCGGCTCCAAGATGGCCGATGATATCTGTGTTTCTGGTCCGATTCTATTCAAAATTGGTATGTAGGGGTTTTCGGGGTCGGAGATTATGAATTTTTCATCAACATTCACAAATTCAAGATGGCGGACGAGTTTTGTAATTATGGCTTGATTCGATTCAAAATTGGTTTGTCGGGGTTTTTTGGGTCGGAGATTATGAATTGAGTCAAAGATTATTGATTTTTGGTTAACATTCATAAATTGAAGATGGCAACTCTTCATTGAAGGACTAGATAGCGCAGAACTTACAAGAGAAAAAGGAGCCTAAGCCTTAAAGGCCTCATAATAACGATGCTTCAACAAAAATGTAAAGATTAAGCCGTACTCAAGTACTAAAAAGCACAAAATAAAGTAATTAACAAAAAACCTTTTTAAAGACAAGCTTTTATTCAAATGCTCTAAAAAGTAAAAAAATAATGCTTTGGATGTGCAACGTCGCTTGTCGCTTTTGTATCTATAACCTACATCGCACATCCAAAGCAATTATTTTTTACTTTTTAAAGCATTTGAATGAAAGCTTGTCTTTGAAAAGGGTTTTCAATTAATTATTTTAGTTTACTTTTCAGCCTGTATCAAAATTAAAGCTTGTTATTAATTTTTTTTAAACCACAATTTTATTTTTCATTGATTATCTTGGGCCAGATTAATAGAGAATGCCATATGATTCTACTGTTATCTCTATCACTAGTTGCTAATAAAAATAAGTCTCTATAATATTTTCAAAAGCATTTAAATCGTCTTTATTAATCCCACTGTTCGAGGAGGAGTATTAAAAAATAATAATTATGCCAAGCCGAAAAAAGTAGCTAGTGATTAAATGACGATTTTTATTTTTGTTTCTCTGTTACATATCAAACCGAGCGTAACAAGTGAATATGTCTGTGTCTTTATAGAAAAATTATGATAATTCGTTTGACCTTGGAACTGGAGTAGACTCCAGTCATTATTACAATATTCAAATGAAGATTTAAATATGTATATGAATACAAATAATTTAAGTCCACCAATCTACAAATAAACAACTGAAGCCACTCCTAAACTAGATAAAAATCGAAATTAACGAACAAGGAATAATAACTAACTTTTTCAACCTAATTTAAAGTTAATCCCATAATTACATATGACATATTTTCAAAATTAATTTCCGTACCAATACTATAAGGGGAGATAGTGATATTTATGAAAGACATGAACGACTCTGTAACTAGATGTTTTTTTATTGTTAGGGTAAGTACCATGTAAATCGCGATATTTTTATCAAACATTTTTACTTATAATCGGCGATTTTATTCTATAAACAGTAACGTGAATAGCCCCCCCCCTCCATATTATCTTTTTATATCCAACAGTGTATACATTTTTCATATCTGCTTACCGTTAGGGGAGATATAGGCATTTGAAATCTTGAAATATTTTCTTTCACCCAAGTTACGCAAGTTTAAAATGGAGGTGCCATTGACTAGTGACTTCTTCAGTACTCTTGCATATTGCATGTTGCTCAAACAAGAGAAAATTCAAACGAACACATTTATTATCCTGCTATGAATGAAAATTTGCAATAACACAAAACAACAAAAAGCATTCAGATCATGAAAAATATAAATACTCAGTATTTATTACTCACTGATTATTATGTATTCATTATCATCTTAATAAGTGTTCAAAATATTCTCCAATGACATCCTGACAATGAAAAAGTCTATTTCCGAACTCGCCTTTTATATTTCGCAGTATTTGATGCGTTATATTTGCACACTCGTGTCTTATACCATTTTTCAATGCATTGGTTGTCAAAGGCTCAGCCGCATATTATTTTGAGTTTAGATATCCCCAAAGGAAAAAATCCATTGGCGTTATATCTGGGAAACGTGTCGGTCATCCAATTGCCCCACTTCTACCGATCTATCTATCAGTATATATTTCATTCAAATATTCATGAACCCGTCTAAAATAATGAGGAATGACTCCATCCTGTTGGAAAAATATCAGCATATCAAAGTCCAATGGATTCGCTTCTGGTACTCCATCAATGAGGCATTTGATTTCGTTTGCAGCTTAGGTATAATGGTCTATTTTTCTTACAGCTGAAAACATACTTAACGATTGTCGTATGACAAAAACATATTGAAAAGGGAAACATTCTCAATTGAATATTGAATAGAAAGATTTTTCTGTGAATTGAAAAATCCACGATAAAAATGAAGTTATTTTTTGTGAATGTCTTACAGAAAACAACTACTTTCCCGGCTAAAGCCACGCTGGACATTGAACTACATCTGCTAGATATTCTGAAAAGACCCTGAAATAGAACCTTCATAATTGGTAGCGATTCGAAGTCCGTTTGATTGAGCCACTTGGTAGTATCAAAAGAATGATGTTTGTCATTCTGACTTTTGATTTGAGATAATTTCAATGATTCAAATTTGGTTCTCGTATTCAAAAATAATCTTCGATTTTGGAATTTGCATTCAACCACGGTGAGTAATACCTCAACTTATTATTTGAAGATTAAGTGAAACATAAATATTTCAACGTTTGTTTGAAGGTTGTAGACGATGTGGTAACTTGATTACTATCGTTTCGGACGTCCATCGTCTTAATGTATTTGAAAGGTTTTCACGACGTTTCGAATGCTTGTGTCTGCAATCGTCTTCAGGTGAATACTGTATTCACCTGTATTCACCTGAAGACGATTGCAGATACAAGCATTCGAAACGTCCTGAAAAGCTTTTAAATACATTAAGACGATGGACGTCCAAAATGATAGTATTCATAAATATTTCAGTTGTCACGTGGTTGAAGTTTGAACCTGCAAATAGTACCTCCACGACAATGGCAGAGTTGGTGAGAGCAACTAAGAATTTGTGAGAGAAATTCAAAGTCCATAGAATCAAATCGACATAATAATTCGAATATTGTCCAACTCAAGGCTGATATACATTCATTGTATTATTTATATGGTGAGATCGTTTCTTTTCTGCTATAGAAGAATACCTATATAATAGACATTGATAAACAAATTCAAGAAGATTCATACGATACCGCGGGCTACTCACAAATATCAGAGTGCTAGTTATACAGTATTAATATTAGTTGTTAGATTTAGTTCCAATCATCTTAATTTCATTATCCATATCAAGTAATCATCATCATTCTTAAGTCTACGGTTCAGACAATATTCTTTAGAAATATTTGATTCGTTGTTAGATATATTTTATAATAATATAAAAAGAAAATTTAACTCTACAGTTGTCTTTCATGAACATAACGAAATTTTAATACTTATATCATAACCCCGTGATATAATAACCCTAACTAAAAAGAAAAAATCTGAACTTGAAAATTTGCATTTTCATTCGGATCGTGGAAGCGTGAAATAGATTTTCGTCGACAAAAATGTATTGAAGGCCTAGTGAATACGATGCTTCTCTTGCGTCAATGTTACGAATAATTTCTGGGGAGTACTCTCTTTTGGAAAACATTATTCTTTGCCTCATTCATCTTTATGAGTTCTTAATTAAGACTGGAATAGAAAATCAAATTACTATCTGAATGAAAATGCAAATTTTCAAGTTCAGATTTTTCTTTTCAGTTAGGGTCTTTTCAGAATATCTAGCAGATGTAGTTCAATGTCCAGCGTGGCTTTAGCCGGGGAAGTAGTTGTTTTCTGTTAGACATTCACAAAAATTAACTTCATTTTTATCGTGGATTTTTCAATTAACAGAAGAATATTTCTATTCAATATTCAATTGAGAATGTTTCCCTTTTCAACATGAATACCCCACAAGAGGTTATCTTGACGATGGAAGATAGTGACTAAAGTTTATCTTTCAGTCGCAGATGAATTCCACATCTGATTTTATGAACATCCTGTTCATGTTTTCAACAAATCAACAAAAACATAATTGTGGAAATTGTGAACTTCATGAAGCACAAAAACAAGTCTGAGAACGTTGAATGAATTGGAAATACCATTTTCGAATGATGCACCCTATATCCCAGTGGAATATCTTTGCCCCTAGTAAAAAATGTACTTTATTTTTTTGCTTGCTATTTTTTTGCAGAAAATTCAAAATCTGCATAATAAATAATCATATTTTAGAAATTCGACAATTGTTAAGTGAATTTTAATCTGAAAAATTGAATTTCCAATTCATTCATCGTTTTCAACCTTGCCTTTTTGCTTCATGAAGTTCTAAATTTCCACGAAAATTGTACTTCCTCAATTGTTAAGTATATTTTTGGCTGTAAGAAAAATATATTCAACTGATGTAGGGAGTGCTCAAAAAATGGAATTCTTGCCTAATTCATCTTCATAAACAAGTGTCTTCTGCTTCAGAAAATTCAAAACTTGCAGGACCATGTTTTGGTTATTTGACAATTATTAAGTGAGTTTTCGGTTTTAGGAAAGGGGTTCAACTAACATGATTTGTTGAGAATTGCTGAAATGTCATAAAATACGTATTAATTCTATAAAATATATTTTAAGTTTATTATCTTAAATGGATTTTGACAATTATTTGACCAATCTCGAAAAGTCTTGTGGCCCCCTATTACTTTTCAAAGGAAAACTCAAATTGTTTTCAGGTGAAAAATCTGATTATGATTTACGTGATTTTTTTATTATTTGATAGTGTGAGATAGCACAGATACTTGTACTGTATTTTAATTTTTATTAACATTTTAGTGCACGTTTTATTTTATTTTAGTTGAACTATTTCGTTATATTTCAGTAGTGATCTGATAATTATGTATTTGATTCTAGCTGAATAATGATAAAATGTAGAAAAATTGAGTAATTTTATTATTTGGAACCCTCGAACGTTAAAAATATATGGTAGTCCTAAATGGTTGGTGGTCCCGTGAGGAACCTACCCATAAATAAGAAAAAAAAAAATTTCGGGAAAAATAGTGATATATTCATGTTAATGAGATCAATTGAACAAAAAAAGTCTTGTCTATAAGAGGTTAAGTTATCCTGAATGGTTCTGAAGTTGTGAATTTTTCTGTGGGTCTATGCACGACGTTATTTTGACACATAAATTGACATAGGTAAGTCAAAAACTATTGCATATCCAATCCAAATCCAAGTGGGTGCGTTTGAAACAGATTTTGACCAATAAAAACATATACTTTTCATTATGAAACGACTTTTCGGCCTATAGAAACACGTAGATGGTGATAATCAAGTGGTATGTTTCCACATACTTGTTTGACATTTAATTGTAATTGACATTCAATCACAACGCAACAAAAGTACCTATAAGTATGTCAAGCAGTGAAGTTTATTAACATAAATTTGACCATACCTATACATGTAAATGTCACAAGGAAATAAAAATAAACTGATTGATAACAATATTTTCGATATTCGACCTTCATTCATCAATTTACTGTAGTGGTAGTGCTAACTTGATATCAAGTTAGCACAGCCACCCCCTATATTATAAAACTAAAAACGAGAAAAAAAATTATTCGTGACAAATTTACGTGAACCCTGTCTAGACGCTGTGGTGTCACACAATCAAAAATGTCAGTGTAGTTCACCTACTGATGATGATAACGTGTTTATCGAAATGCGCATATATGTGCAATTTTTGACAAATTTACGACAATTAATAGAAAAGGTTTGATCGATCTTTTCACAAGTAGCTTTGTTTACTTTATATAAATAAATAAGAAACGCAAAAATATTCGATGTAATACCTACTGATATTTCATCACTTTCAAATATTTCTTTCAATTCATAAAATCTCAATTGAGAAAGGAATTCTTGGCTTGGGTAACAATTTTCTAGGAAATTGAAAAAATGTATACAGGAAAATATTTCAGATACAGTTCGAACATTCCATTGGGACAACTTTTTTCATTCTCAATTCTTACTTCCAAAAGCGAGTTCGATTACTTATTTAAGGAACTAGAATGACCAAAACATAATTTCCCTTTTTTTTAATACACCCTGTATCAGTTGAATATTGTTTCTTCCAGCCTAAAATTCCCTTGAAAATAGTGAATTATCAAAACAGAATTATATTGCAGTTTTTGAATTTCCTGAGGCAAAAGAACTGCGCACATTATGATAACTTGATATCAAGTTTTGCTTTAGACTGGAAAAATCAATATTCAACATAGCATACATTGCCAAGAAGGGGACTTTTCAATTTATTCATCGTCCTAGGCCCCGTTTTTTGGTCCAAAAAATTCAAAATTTGCACGACAATTATGTTTTGGTCTATAAGAAAAAATGTTCAAGTTAAATCATTGTTAAAAATGGAATTTCACAATTAATCATCGTCTACAAAAAAATTCCGAAAATTCGAATTTAAAATTGTAAAACAAATATATCCAAGTAAAATGCAAGCAAATGTACTTATATAAGTGCGATGTTGCCAAGAAATGTTCACGGACACCAGGAAATATCCATAAAAAGGCTTATATTTTCTTTAAGATATATTTAAGTGCATTTCTGCTAGGTTTGATGGATTTCGACAATTATTCGATAAACTGAAATAACAATATTTCTAAAATTCGACTTTTACTCGTAAATTTAATGTAGTGGCAGTGCTAACTTGATATCAAGTTAGCACGGCCACCCCCTATAAATAAAACTAAAAGCGCGACAACTGTTTTGTATTCACGACAAATTTACGACAATTATTCGACAAAATAAATATTGGCCTAGGTGTTATCGATTTTTGAGCAAGTGGCTTTGCTAACTTTATAGGGGTCCTATTGATCTACATTGTCTAGCTCTGTTTTGATTTTTATTCCGAATATTTTTCAGCACAACTGCACTATTTACCAAGGTGGATCCTACTCTGATATAGAGAATGTATATTTGAAGAATAAACCGTTCCAGACATGTTTTTACCGGTTTTTTTACCTTTCAAAGCTTGATAAATCATTCGATAGAATCTGTTTGTTCAACTGTAAAAATGCAAACTATTCTGGTCTCTCCAAATTTAAGTTACTGCTTTTATGATATAGAGCGATAACAATTGAATTGACGTTTTTGTTGACAATATTATATTATTAACAATTTTCTCTTCAACTACAAAACAACAACACAAAAAAGGAGGAGTTATCGCAAGTTTTCTTTCAGATTTTTAGTTGGATTTCAATATAAATATGTCAACAAGACGACTTTCAAAAACATTAGTATATTTTGCAAGGATCATGTAATGTATTAATACACGAGCACGAGGTAAGTTGAACCAAGTGCGAGTGTGCGTGTGTATTAATAGCCAATACATGATCGTTGCATACACTATTTTTTCTACGACCAATAAATAATAAAATAAAAACAAGAATTTCTGGTGGTGTACAAGACAATTCTTCACTGCTTGACATACTTATAGGTACTTTTGTTGCGTTGTGATTGAATGTCAATTAAAATTAAATGTCAAACAAGTATGTAGAAACATACCACTTGATTATCACCCTGTACGTGTTTCTATAGGCCGAAAATTCGTTTCATAATGAAAAGTACGTGTTTTTATTGGTCAAAATCTGTTTAAACGCACCCAGATTTCTTGGACTTATCTGCAATAGTTTATGACTTACCTATGTCAATTTATGTGTCAAAATAACGTCGTGCATAGACCCACAGAAAAATTCACAACTTCAGAACCATTCAAGATAACTTAACCCTTTATAGACAAGACTTTTCGTGTTCAATTGATCTCATTAACAGGAATATATCACTATCTTTTCCGAAAATATGTTTTTTTCCTATTTATGGGTAGGTTCCTTACGGGACCACCAACCATTTAGGACTACCATATATTTTTAACGTTCGAGGGTTCCAAATAATAAAACCACTTTATATTTTTCTACATTTTATCAATTATTCAGCTAGAATCAAATACATAATGCATCAGATCACTACTGAAATTTCATTGTACATGAATGGCTTCTTTTGAAATGGTTTGGCAATATCCAATACAACCTTTTCGCCAAGTCCGAGTTCATATATTTTGAAATTCAAAATATATCCGGTATCAGAGCATAACAACATCCAAATCTTGAATCCTTGCTTGGTAGGTTTCATGAAATACGGCTCATGAAACCTACCATACTTTCATCTATCGAGATATTTTTCCCAGGCTCCTGACAGTTGAAAAGTTCTCGTTCAGCACTTTGAGAAGTACAATTGTACAATTTATCAAAATTCGTTTTTTTAACTCAGCTGGTTAGCGAAAAAATGGTGTGCTAGCTTAACGCTCAAGCTGGCACAGCCATTCCATAACTTTTTATACAGAATAGTTAGGAAGATAATTCAAAGGCTCAAATTTCTAACTTTTTAATAACTCTCAGATACTATATGTCAAATTCGAAATCAAACGAAATTGAAAGAGCTTAATACACGAACATTTTTCTTTCATCCAAATTCTAACAAAAATACAAAATGTATTAAATTAAAAAAATATATAGACATACACTTATAAGTAGGTACAAAAACTAAGATTTCTTTCGTTAAAATAAAAATAAAAATCACAAAATGAAATCCAGTATCCTGTGTTTCTTATTTGCAAATATTTCAATAACATTTAAAACATCTATTTGCACATCTCTATGAACATGAAGTAGACCTAATCCAACCAACCGCTTCTGTTGCATCCTTGATCGCTTCAACGAAAAAAAACTTCGTTCAACGGATGCCACACTAGCAATGTATTCAAAATATGAAGACACTTTTTCATCAATATGTTAGCGTCACAAGATTTAAAAAGAAAAAGAATTTTAAAATTAAAAAAAATGTTACAGATGATTATGAGCTGAACACTTGAAATAATGTAATATCGTTGGAAAGTAATGTTTTCATTGAATTTTGATGATGTGAGGCTATTGTTAATCAAGTAATTTTTTTGGAAGCGCCTATTTTATTTAAACCCGAATATTTGTTCACAGAAATGACTCCATATTTTTTCTGCATCCTGGAACACATTTTACATGTGTACTCAATAATATCACGTTATAAAATTGTTTAAAAATTGATTATTCTGGTAATGATTTTCTAAAGTTAACAAAATATGAGAAATTGAGTAAATATTGTCATAATTTTTTTATTGATATTTCACATTATTGTCAGTTTTATGACTGACAAAGGCATTTTACCTTTTAAAAAAAATACGCGGTTCTTTTGCATAAGGTTGCTAAGAATTTATTATGATTAAAAAAAAATCTTATTTGTTCTCAATTTTTTTTTATTATTGAAATAATATATTAAGATTTTTTTTTTAATTAGTAATTGGTTATTCTCTACCTAATAAGATTTTTTTATTAATAATGTACTTAATTGTTTATTTACTTAACAATCAGTTATAAACAAACTTCGATTGACATTATAATTTTTGTAATCATAATAAACTCTTTACAACCTAATGCAAAAAATCAATTTTTGAAAAATATTCAACTCATCCATTTGTTTATAAATATTTTATAAACATAAAGCATATTTTTTTAAACGTTGTAAAATGCCTTTGTTAGACATAAAACTGATAATAATGTGATATATCAATAAAAAAATTAACAATACCTGTTTACTCGATTTCTAATATTTTGAAATTAGAAATTTATAATTGACTTAATAATCAATTTTTAAACAATTTTATATCGTGATATTATCAAGTAAACATGTAAAAGGTGCTCCAGGAGGCAAAAAAAAATATGGAGTCGTTTTGTGAACAATTCGGTTTTTAATAAAATCGTCGGTTCCAAAAATACTTCTCAATTAACAATACCCTTACATTATCAAAATCCAATAAAAAACTTTTTTCTAACGAAATTACATTATTTCAAGTGTTCAAATGATACTAAAAATTTTTAATTTTTTTTATTCATATTTAATAGTATAAAAAAATATGTTATGTGCATTGCTCTCGAGAGAGATGCTGTACACCTGCATTAACGCCCACGGAGCCCTATTTTCAACGTTGAATTAAAATTATAAATAATTGAGATAGAATTCCGAGAGTAGAAACTTTTTCATGGAATATTTCCCCCTCTTGAAGAATATGTTTTTTCATTTTCTCTATCATCAATAGTTTTTGAGCTATTACAAAAAAAATGCCTTATTTTTGTTTTTTCTTGTTTTGATTTAAAAAAAATAGCAAACTTTCGTCGTCGGAAAAAATCGAAAAATACATCTTTCTCAGAATGACATATTTTAGTAAACTTTTTTTCGAAGGAACATGCCTAGCGACAATAGCGGCCACGACGTTTTAGATTTGAGTAGAGATCTGGTGGCCATTCCATCAATCAATCAACATTTTGCAGTTTCTTGATGGAGGTAATTACCCCCCATTACCGCCCCCCCCCTCCTTGAAGTCGCGCTTGTACGACAATTTAGTGGCGAACACAAAAATTGGGGGTTGCCGTTTAGAAAAACAGAACTTAGTTGTGTATCTTATTTTGGGACATCCTGTATATGAATATAAATATTTTTAGAATGTACTTCATTGTCGGACCTGTCGTTTAAAAAAATTAAGTCGATAGCTTGGATAGAAAAAAGTTATAGAGCTGTATCACCCTGTATAAATAAATATTATTTTTATTTTTCGAAGCGATATTGAGATTGAAACCCAAGTAAGTATTGTCTGTATCCGTGTGTGGTTTTGTAGAATAGCTGAGTGAACGTTTGCATTTTCAGAAGTGATTTGGATCAAAATTTCTCTTCATGGAATTCTAATTCTATAGATACCTAAATCGGAGCAAAAGAAACCCACTTTTGTCATAATTTTCTTTTGATTTGCGTCAGCTTAGGAAGATTTGACTCCTCCAACTTTTGATCGTAGAGTTCAAGGTTTGTACAAAAATATGTTTTTGTTTTCTAATGAAAATATATAACATTTTTTCTGATTAATGGGCTGACAATTTCATAATCAACAAATACATTCTGAAATCTTCCTTTCCAACGGGTTGTGCCATCGGGTTTTTCTTGATTGAAGTAATCCACCAATAAAGAGATTTGTAAAACCTGCCTCGCCATTTTCATGTCCATAAATATTACATATAAATTCTAATAAAGCTAAATCAACAATGGTTCTTGGAATCTCGATACAACGGTTGTATCACGAATAACAGTTAGGTAAACACCAACTATGGCGAATTGAACACCCAAGAGATTGTGGACATTCTGGTTTCAGTTGTCGTCAAACTTTCCTCAAGTCATTGAATTCTAATGATGGAAATATATTGTTCAACAACCAAAATTATGCACGTTTTATGTTGCAGCAGATTATGAATGACTCCAGTTATAGGTACTGGTTGATAAGAAAACGATAAGAATTTTTGAGCGCTAAAATGTGTCTTACACCAGTGAAATTGTCACTTAGGAATATTTAGTAGTACAATCACCTACTTTGTAAATAAACTATACCTACCCACATGTTGGGTGTAGATTATATTCCGAATGTTTGTTTTTTCGTTGGGGGAAAGGAAAATAAGTAGGTATACAGGTAATATGCATAAAACGATAAATAACTCATTCCTACCTTGTTTTGTATCACATCCACTATAACGTAGATGAGGAGGACGATTTCTTGTTCGTCAGACCCCATGAGGGGGCCCTGGATCCCCGCAGTAGCCACGTACAGAACGCAAATATAGTGGGGCCCAATCATGTTCAAGCCTTTTATGCTCATTTGTCGGATTTTCGCCAAAAACTCAGCCCAACCGCAGCATATTTACAAGCCGATTCATAAACAATCCGACATTTTGCCACGTGACACCTGTTTGATTCAGGTAAAGGTGAAATCCGTTGGAGATGTGCTCTTGTCGAGGATTTCTGATGTTTTTCCGTGAGGTTTAAGTAGGTATTGAATGTTTTTTAGTGTTTTGCTAATATCGGTAAAAATAAAATCACAGTCATTTGTTATAACCTAAGTTCTGACAAACACACACACGAAAGTTCAATAACAATAAAAATATCACAATATTTAAATAACGACAACGTGAATTGTAGAGTATTTTAAACGATTCTAGTTATGCAGGCTCTTTGAACAGTTCGATGTTTTTTTTTTAGGCGTTGGAGAAAACACATTCACTGGTCACTACACAGTTGATTTGGACATACACGACACTCGAATTCGAAATAGGACTTGACTAAACAGGTAGAGCCGACGAAAACATTTAAAAACGAGCGATAGTGTCCATAACGTTCACAGCCTTCTTCACATTTGACAAGTTTGTCTAGTTTACGTTTTCGTGTAATTTTGTTGTACAGGTATCTCTGTAGCCTCAATTTCCCGTGTTCATCGAAGAGACCGCGTAGACTGGTTTACCTGAGCGGCGAGCCAATCGGAGGAAAGGACGGGGTACAGTCTAACGCAAGGTAACTAACTGTACCTCTTATTCTGTTACGCCAGTGAAATTAAACACTTTTCTGGTGAATTTTTATTTGAGGGAATCAATGAGAAATTGATGGGGCAAGAGATGGGTCAGAACACAATGACATAATCAAATTAATAGTGAGTTTATACAGCAAGTAAAATAAAATAAGAAATAAAATAAAGTAATTTAAAAAGTTGAAACTACACAACATCCATAACAGGTTTACACAGAAATAAAATAAAATAAGAAGTAATATAAAATAAGAAGTAAAATAAAAGATGGTTAACTTTTATCTTTTATTTTATTTTACTTGACAAGTTGTTATTAGGCACATGTACATATTGAATACAAATAAATAAATAAATAGATTTAGACAAATTGAAGAGATATGATGATACATGACATGATATAAATAGCAGTCATCATCATATTTTTGTTTTCATAACCGGAAAACGGTGTGTTCACTGGCATTTTTTTTAATTTCTTTTTGTCTTTGAATGACTAGATTTTATAATATTGGTAGTGTTGTCAACAATGGCTTATATTTTCTCAATAAACAATAACAGGGACCAAATTTTCAAGTATTCATCATTGAAGTTTTAGGTAACAACATAAAATCCCTAATTTTGATTGACAGCTTTCTTACTTCTCATAGTGAGTTTATACAAGTTAAATAAAATGAGAAATAAAATAAAATAATTTAAAAAGTTAAAATTACACAACATCCATAAAAAGTTTATACAGAAATAAAATAAAATAAGAAGTAACATAAAATAAGAAGTAAAATAAAAGATGGTTAACCTTTATCTTTTATTTTATTTTACTTTGACTAGTTGTTAGGCACATGTACATACTGAATAATTTAGACAAATTGATGAAAGTTGATGATAGATGACATATATAATAGCTATTCCGTCCTAGTATATGTTTTTGTTTTCATAACTGAAAAAGGGTGTGTTCAGAGCAAATTTCGTTTTTGGCCAATATTGTTAGTGTTGTCAACAATGGCTTATTTCTTATTCAATAAACAACAACAGGGACCAATTTCTCAAGTATACATCATTGAAATTGAGGTAACCTCAACATAAAATCCCAAATTTCGATTGACAGCTTCTTACTTCTTACATTAATTTACTCATCTCTATAAACACTCGGAAAATTATTACTTCTTATTTCTTTATTTTATTTCTTATTTTATTTTACGTGCTGTATAAACTCACTTCTACATTAATTTACTCAGCTCTATAAACACTTTGAAAATTATTACTTCTTATTTTACTTTATTTTATTTCTTATTTTATTTTACTTTCTGTATAAACCCACTTTAACTGAAAGTAAATTATATACAGTGTCCGCAATAGAGCTGGATACATAGGAAAAACTGGTAAGCCTGCATAAAAGTGAAAACTCCGCTACGAAATTTCCACAGATGCTTCAGAACACGATCATAACGGTAGATACATCGAAATTTTTCCGCGGAAACGATCATTTTCGTAATTATGGCCCTAGAAAGATTCAAAAAGGTCGATTTTAATAGTGAGTTTATACAGCAAGTAAAATAAAATAAGAAATAAAATAAATAATTTAAAAAGTTAAAACTACACAACATCCATAACAAGTTTATACAGAAATAAAATAAAATAAGAAGTAACATAAAATAAGAAGTAAAATAAAAGATGGTTAACTTTTATCTTTTATTTTATTTTACTTTGACTAGTTGTTAGGCACATGTACATACTGAATAATTTAGACAAATTGATGAAAGTTGATGATAGATGACATATATAATAGCTATTCCGTCCTAGTATATGTTTTTGTTTTCATAACTGAAAAATGGTGTGTTCAGAGCAAATTTCGTTTTTGACCAATATTGTTAGTGTTGTCAACAATGGCTTATTTCTTATTCAATAAACAACAACAGGGACCAATTTCTCAAGTATATATCATTGAAATTGAGGTAACCTCAACATAAAATCCCAAATTTCGATTGACAGCTTCTTACTTCTTACATTAATTTACTCATCTCTAAAAGGAAAATTATTACTTCATTTTACTTTATTTTATTTCTTATTTTATTTTACGTGCTGTATAAACTCACTTCTACATTAATTTACTCAGCTCTATAAACACTTTGAAAATTATTACTTCTTATTTTACTTTATTTTATTTCTTATTTTATTTTACTTTCTGTATAAACCCACTTTAACTGAAAGTAAATTATATACAGTATCCGCAATAGAGCTGGATACATAGGAAAAACTGGTAAGCCTGCATAAAAGTGAAAACTCCGCTACGAAATTTCCACAGATGCTTCAGAACACGATTAGATACATCGAAATTTTTCCGCGGAAACGATCATTTTCGGAAGTATGGCCCTAGAAAGATTCAAAAAGGTCGATTTCAATAGTGAGTTTATACAGCAAGTAAAATAAAATAAGAAATAAAATAAAGTAATTTAAAAAGTTAAAACTACACAACATCCATAACAGGTTCACACAGAAATAAAATAAAATAAGAAGTAATATAAAATAAGAAGTAAAATAAAAGATGGTTAACTTTTATCTTTTATTTTATTTTACTTGACAAGTTGTTATTAGGCACATGTACATATTGAATACAAATAAATAAATAAATAAATTTAGACAAATTGACGAGATATGATGATACATGACATGATATAAATAGCAGTCATCATCATATTTTTGTTTTCATAACCGGAAAACGGTGTGTTCACTGGCATTTTTTAAATTTCTTTTTGTCTTTGAATGACTAGATTTTATAATATTGGTAGTGTTGTCAACAATGGCTTATATTTTCTCAATAAACAATAACGGGGACCAAATTTTCGAGTATTCATCATTGAAGTTTGAGGTAACAACATAAAATCCCTAATTTCGATTGACAGCTTTCTTACTTCTCATAGTGAGTTTATACAACAAGTTAAATAAAATGAGAAATAAAATAAAATAATTTAAAAAGTTAAAATTACACAACATCCATAACAAGTTTATACAAAAATAAAATAAAATAAGAAGTAACATAAAATAAGAAGTAAAATAAAAGATGGTTAACCTTTATCTTTTATTTTATTTTACTTTGACTAGTTGTTAGGCACATGTACATACTGAATAATTTAGACAAATTGATGAAAGTTGATGATAGATGACATATATAATAGCTATTCCGTCCTAGTATATGTTTTTGTTTTCATAACTGAAAAGGGTGTGTTCAGAGCAAATTTCGTTTTGGCCAATATTGTTAGTGTTGTCAACAATGGCTTATTTCTTATTCAATAAACAACAACAGGGACCAATTTCTCAAGTATACATCATTGAAATTGAGGTAACCTCAACATAAAATCCCAAATTTCGATTGACAGCTTCTTATTTTTTTTTTTTCTTCTTACATTAATTCACTAATTTCTATAAACACTCAAAATTATTACTTCTTATTTTACTTTATTTTATTTCTTATTTTATTTTACTTTCTGTACAAACCCACTTTAACTGAAAGTAAATTATATACAGTGTCCGCAATAGAGCTGGATACATAGGAAAAACTGGTAAGCCTGCATAAAAGTGAAAACTCCGCTACGAAATTTCCACAGATGCTTCAGAACACGATCATAACGGTAGATACATCGAAATTTTTCCGCGGAAACGATCATTTTCGTAATTATGGCCCTAGAAAGATTCAAATAGGTCGATTTTAATAGTGAGTTTATACAGCAAGTAAAATAAAATAAGAAATAAAATAAAGTAATTTAAAAAGTTAAAACTACACAACATCCATAACAAGTTTATACAGAAATAAAATAAAATAAGAAGTAACATAAAATAAGAAGTAAAATAAAAGATGGTTAACTTTTATCTTTTATTTTACTTTGACTAGTTGTTAGGCACATGTACATACTGAATAATTGATGAAAGTTGATGATAGATGACATGATATAATAGCTATTCCGTCGTAGTATATGTTTTTGTTTTCATAACTAAAAAATGGTGTTTGGAGCCATTTTTTAAAATTTCGGTTTTGGCCAATATTGTTAGTGTTGTCAACAATGGCTTATTTTTTATTCAATAAACAACAACAGGGACCAATTTCTCAAGTATACATCATTGAAATTGAGGTAACCTCAACATAAAATCCCAAATTTCGATTGACAGCTTCTTACTTCTTATATTACTTCTTATTTTACTTTATTTTATTTCTTATTTTATTTTACGTGCTGTATAAACTCACTTTTAATCATAATGTCCACTTACTTGGGACGGCTCGTTTTTTTTTCAGCAACACACTCTATAAAACCCTTATTTCCTATTCGATACCTTCTTCAATGCAATCCATAACAATTTTCTTTCAAGGTTATGGTTAGTTTACTTTCAGAAAATCAGAAATTATTTGACGTTTTACTTTAGTTTATACATTCATTTGCTACTTACAGTGTTGCCAATTATTCAATTCTCATATGTACCATTTTTTAATCGATGATAAACGTTAACATAAGAATTCGCTAGGTTAAACATTAAAAAAATAATTAATAAAAAAAACCTTTTTAAAAACAAGCTTTTATTCAAAGAGCTTGTCGCGCAAAGTTTTCATTTCGAATACAGATGCGACAAGCTTTTGAATCTATAACTCACGGAATAACCTGTCACACATCCAATTATTTTGTACTTTTTAGGGTATTTAATAAAGCTTGTTTTTAAAACGTTTTTTTTTATTAATTATTTTATTTTGTTCTTTTTAGTAAGTACCCCTAACACCCACATACCAATTTTGAATCGAATCGGACCATAAACAGAAATCTCGTCCGCCATCTTGGAGCCGCCATTTTTTTTTCAGGTGAAACTAAATAAAAGCTTGTAATAAAATGACGTTTTTAGTTCATAGGTATGAGAATGAAAAACTGACGTTTTCACATAAGTGTTAATGGTTATTTACCTAACAAGTGCGGAAAGTGGTACTTTTCCGCACGTGACGGCAGGGCTGTTAAGTGCGAAAAAGACCATTTCCGCATGTGTTAGGTATAACATTTTTCCTACGAGTATAATATATTATATCTAAAATTTGTATGGTAAAGAAAGGATACCTAATATAATTTTTATTTATTTTCAATTCAAACAAATTATGAATAATATTAAAATTAAATGTGCAATTGGTACCATTATGCAAAGGTAAGAAATCATACAGTCTAACTCCACCAAAAAAAATTATTTTAATATCAATGTGGCACGAAGATTAACATCAGGAACTGGACATGTTTTGAAGGATTAATCCTTCATCATCAGCAAAATGGAAGGGGTTACAAGCAGATCTAAAGGGGAAGTAAAATATTACAATTACGAGGGGCAAACATTGAGAGAAAAATAACCTACCATTGTATGGTGGACAAAACTATGAAGAAATGACACTGAAAACAACTACAATAACATTGTTGTGTCCGCATCTAGTGCGA